>PVIC010001513.1:0-90369 GCA_004025085.1 Thryonomys swinderianus
ATCCCAGCACTCGGGAGGCAGAGACAGGAGGATTGCTGAGTTCGCGGCGGCTTGCCTGGGCACCATAGTGAGCTCAGGGCCAGCCTGAACTACAAAGCGAGACCCTCTCTCCAAAAAGCAAAAAAAAAAAAAGAACTGGGTCACCTTCTGTCCCTTCATTCACAACTACAAGCTTTGTAGTAAAGAGAACCACCAGCCAATGGCTTTCTTCATGCCAGGAGCCATTCAAATGCATTTAACATCCTGGCAACCGGATAGGTGTGAGCTACCTCAAGCCCATTTCACAGGAGCAGAATGAGGCGCAAGAGATTAATTACCTTTCAACATTCACTCAACAAATACTTGGCAAGTGCTACTTTACCCTAGGCCTGCCCTCTTCCATGTGTAGACACTTTACCTTAAATTCAATTAATAAAATCGAGTTAGAAATATTAAGTCAAATGAAACCTGTGCTGCTCTGCCTGGAGGGCCGGAAAGCTGCACGGAGTGGCAGCCACGGGCCAGGATGATGGAAACACGGCCATTAGCTCAGGAAGTACCACCGAGCAGCCCAGCGCCCCGAGGGGGCGAGGGAGCACAGAGTGCTCCGGGGAGGCATTCGGGGAGCCCCGCCGAGATGGAAGCGGGGAGCAAACACGGACACACGCAGGAAAAGGCAGCGGCACAGGGAGGGTGAGCACTGCTCGAGGTCACACAGCCGCTAACTCGCCGCAGACGGAAGTGCAGCCGGTCTGGCTCCGGGATGGACACTTCCGCCCTGCAGGGCCTCCCACCAACCCACACAACCTCAAGACAAACCCAGGGGAGGGACCGCTTGAGAGGAGGCGGCCAGGGATCAGAGAGGTTGCATCGCCAGCCCTAGACCCCACAGCTCCCACAGGCAGATGGGAAAGCGAGCCGAGAACGACTCGCGCGGGCAGGACTTACTTGATGACCGGGGTGTACAGGCTGTGCAGACGGCAGTAGAGCCTCACACCCTGCAAGAGAGGAGGGAGGTCTGGGTCAGGCCGTGTCCTTCCGGGGCTGAAGGCTGCACCCGGACGGCTCAGGGCCCCGGAGGGGGACAGCAGGGAGCTGGGCACGGCCTGCTGGGTCAGCGTCAGCTCACGGGGTCCAAGCGGGGTTTCTACCTTGGACATGATGTCCTCCAGCTCGCTCCGGGCCTTGTAGGTGCCGTCGTCATAGCGGAAGCGGTACATCACCTGCTCATTCTTGAACTGGTGCTTGTCGGACACTGCCAGGGCGGGCGGGGGCGTCAGACGAGGCACAGCCCCTGGACCTCTCCTGCCCCACGCTGTGACCACCCGGCTGCCCGCTTCCTGACCATTACAGGAGGACGCCAGCCTGAGACCCGCAGCATGGCGGAGCACCCACAGAACTGAGCGGCCCAGAAAGCCTCTAACCTGGCTCAGCCTCTCCCTGGGACACGTGGGGACTAAGCCGCGGGGGCCTGGACCGCACTGCTGGGCTCTGCCCGGCTGCCTCGGCCACCCTGATGCTTCAGGTCTGAGAGCAAATCCCACCACGCCCGCCCACGGTCTCTCCCTGCTCAGAGCCTCCCCTGCTCTCCCGGGATGGCCCGCGTAGGATCCTGCCGGCCCCCGCCCCTCCTCCACAGTGACAGTAAGCTCGGCACAGCAGCCGAGGGACGGACAGATGAGACCCAGTTTGAGCAGCCACCCACCTTAAGCAGAGCAGCAGCCAACACTCCGAGTCCCCTCTCAGGCCCCGGACTATGTCTCCTGGATCCACTCAAGCTCGAACACCCGGACCCCTGGCTGGGATTTGGCCCCGCCTGGCTCCGGCTCACCTCTCGGGCACCGGGGCCTCCCGTCCTCTACTCAGAGCCGCCCCGAGACGCCGGTTATCTCTGCCCCACTCGCTCGCTCGCTTGCTCGCTCCCTGGCTGCCATCCCCACCATGTACACAGGTCTCACTCCGCTCCTCTCCCCCTGCGCCAAGGTGAGCGCCGTGAGGACAGGACCTCCACCTGGCCTGTCTGCCACCGTGTGACTGGTGCCCGGGACAACAGGCACTCAGTAAATACTTAGTAAATGGCAGGTACTGAAGGAAGTGGGTCTTTTCTGTTTGGAAGCAACATACAGAAAAGTCTCCTCCCGTCCCCCGAATCTTTTTTTTTTCTTTTTTTGAGACAGAGTCTCACCTTTGTAGTTCAGGCTGATCCTGAGCTCACTATGGAGCCCAGGGCAAGTGGACTGCATCAGATGAACTCAGCAATCCTCCTGCCTCTGCCTCCCAAGTGCTGGGATTACAGGCGTGAGTCACCACGCCCACATTGTGGTACACGATACCAGGGCTCAGACATCAGAACCACTGAGCTAAATCCCCGGCCCTGTCCCCAAGATCTTGAGGTGTCCCTGCTTTGTTTGTGCCCCAGGTCAATGCCAAGTCCTCCAGCCCTGAAAGGAATGGACATCCTGGGCAATAGCGCAACTGGAAAGGGCCTCTGGGTCAGGGCCGCACAGCCTTCCGGGCGCCCTGGCTCCGCTCACCATGATGGATGATGCCGTTCTCCAGAAGCGCCTGGCCCAGGTTGACTCCTTCCTCCGTCTTGCTGATTTCGCCGATTTCCAGGAGCCAGGCCACAAACTCACTGCCGGGGACAAAAGGCTCAATTGAGATGATTTCTCTAATCCTGCAGCCAAAACTCAGGTGGCCTGGCCACACCCACCCCCAGGCACAGCAGACAGAACTTCCCCCGGGCAAGTGAAGCTGGGGACCCCACAGCCTCTCTTCCTTACACATGGCACGGGGGGCACGGCCAAACCCAGGCCTGTCCCAGCTCGAAGGAGGAAGGAGGGAGGGAGAGAGAGCGGAAGAAGGGAGGGAAGGAATGTGGGAGGGGAGGAGGGGAAAGGAGAGGAAGGAAAAAGAGAAGGAAGGAAGGGAGGGGAGGGAAGGGGAAGAAGAAAAAGAACAGGTGACTGCAGGCGGGGGACGAGTCAGGAGACGGGTAGGTCGAAGCACAGGTGGGGTGAGTGGATGAACACACGGATGACACTAAGTGGACAGACGGGGAGCGCACGGATGGACAGGAGGCCATGTGACTGGACAGACGGCCACGTGACTGGACAGGCGGGGCTGGCTGGCAGCCACGTGAGTAGGTTAACGGGTGAGTGAAAGGCGGGTGAGAGGGGAGTGATGGGCGCCTGGGAAGGTGGCGGACATGGTGAAGTGCAGTGACAGCTGGAAGGACGGACGGACGGATGGCCAGGTGGAGGGTGAGGGATCATCATGGCAGCCGAATGGCTGGGTGGACGGAAGGAATGAATAAACACACGGGACGGAGCAAAGCAGCAGGGAGCTCAGAAAGATGAGCGGTGGCCGTCGGTAAATGTCACCGCTCGGAGAACCACTCCCTGACTGCCTCATGCGAAGCGGGCCCTGCCCGACCCACGCTAGCCCCTTTCTCTGCTTTGAGGTCTCTGTCTGTGTCTGAAAGTTGCCAAGCTACTTCCCCCAACCAGAATGTCACCTCCGCACCCCGAGTCGGCTCATCTCCTGCCGGGCCCTGTCTCCCGCTCCTGGAAGAGACGGCTCCCAACAGGACTCCCAGTCATTCACCGAGCAATGAAGAGCCGAGCAAACCCCGAACACTAAGGAACGCTCTGGGTCAGCAGGCCGGTCTTGGGGAAACAGTAGTTTCAGAGGCCAAGGCAGACAGGTAGCTTTTCTGCCTCCAGGGAAGAGACTCAACCACAGGCCCCTCGTCCCCGATCCAATGAACACTTCTCAGGCTCAGCGCAGCGTTCAGCCTGCTCGGTCCGTGGGAAAGGGAGAGCCCGGTCAGGCACTCCTGCGCGCAGCAAGGCGGTGGCGGCAGGCCAGCACCAGCTCTCTGCTTATCAAAACCAGATGTCCCGCCTCCACCTCCACACCAGGAGGGAGGGCTATTTTTAGCTCTGGTGCTCAGCAGAGCAAAGACCTGCCTTGCCGTGGAGTAGCGGTGTGCGCTGAAAAGCTCAGCTGGACACCAAGGGAGGGGAGAGAAATGGATGTGTTTTGTGGAGTACAAGCCCCGCACAGGACAGCGACTGTTCTGGGTCCTGCCCAGCCCTGGTTCCATTCTCCCAGAACTCAGGGACATGGAGAGAGCTGCCAGCAGCCAAGAAGGTCCATACACGTCTTGTCCCACACTCAGAAGCCGGAGACCTGGCAGCGGGCTGACCACCGGGGCCCACCTCTGGCCCTGACCAGCAGCACTGTGGCTATGGATGGGGAACAGAAGACAGACGGGGACAGAAACCAATCTGTGGCCGCCTGACCTGGGTCTTGCCAACCTTCTTGGGGATCGGGGAGGACCCACCCCTTGCTGGGTACATCCAGGCAAGTAGTTGTCCGTCTCTCGGCCTCAAAAGGGTCCAGAGGTGAGTGGCTCAGTGAGGGCCCTCTGGACTGAGCAGGAGAACTTAACGCACGTGCAATCTTACCTGGGATCCCAGTACACAAAGCAGATAAAAATCATCTCTACTGGAGGGACGAACAGATCACACAGGCCAGGGCACGAAGGTGCCAACCCAGCCAGCGGCTGTCACATCTAAAGCCAGCAGCCACTCAGCGCAGTGACCCAGTCCCACAGGAAGACTAAAGCACAGCACTACTCTCCAAAGGTGCCAATCTGGCCTTTCCTGTGAAATCTCCTAACTGTTCAGTGTTGATATCCAGCAACATTTCTGGAAAATTCTACATGGGCCACGGAAAACCCACCATCCAACTGTCCTGGGTCAGTGGGGGGGTCAAGGGAGGCATCTCAGGCCACAACCAGTGTGCGAGGCCGTGCCCTCAGAGCAAGATCAGGAAGCCATGACTGGCCCGCTGACAGGGTGGGGAGCAAGACAGGCCTGTCAGAGCGTCCAGGAAGATACAGCCCAGCCTGAGGGCAGAGGAGACACAGGAGAAGGCCAGCTGGCATGTGAGGGAGCCTGAGAGTTGGGGTCCAGCTGGGTGATGAGAACTGCCAGCTTCCTTCCCTCCTTCTTCCTATCCCCGGAAACCTCAACTGTGCCCACTGAGGCCAAGGCCAAGGTCAGGCTTCGCAGCAGTCTTTCCTACAAAGCCCTCCAAGCTGAGGCCCTGGCGGCCCCTACCACCCAGCACAGCACCCCCTTTCTCCTTCCTGTCTCTTGCACAGGCCTGAGCTCCAGAGGTAAGGAATGGACAGGGACATCACTGCTCAAAGATGCTTCCCGAAGTCCTTACCCATCAACTGTAACACAAACACCCGGCACTTGTGCCCACCAGGGGCCAAGACAGCAAGGCCGCTCTATCTCAAAGCTTCAGTAACCACTGCCAAGCTCAGACCGAAGGCTTCTCCCTCCAGGAAACCTTCCCTGGCTGCCTCTGTGAGACACACCTGTTCCACCAGGTCCCCCGAGCCCTGACAGCCTCAGCAGTGCCTTGCTCTGGTCCTGCGTGATGAGTTACGTCCTCGCCCCACTCCTGCTGAGCCTCACCCAGTCCTGCCTGACCAGCCCCTGCCTACTCTTGGGGACTCGTCTCACACCCCTCCAGCCACACACAACCCCTCCTACACCAGTCTCCTCATAGTTCTTCCACTCTTCACAGCTCACTCCAACGCCAGGATCTTTGCACTTGCTATTGTCTCAGCCAGGAAAGGCTGTTCCTAGAGCTTCTCACGGCAGGCTCTGGTCACTTGGAGATGTCACCTCCCTGGCCAACCAGCTCCCGTTTCCTCTCTGCCTTATGTCACCCTACTGCCTTCACTAACTCGCTGCAATTCCCTCCTTCATCCTGTTTGTCTGCTTGTCCATTGTCTGGTTCCCCATTTGACAGTCTCCTGAAGACAGGGCTTTTGCCTGTACTGCTTCTTGCCAGCAGACAGTAGGACTGGACAAACACTGAATGAATGAATGAATGAATGAATGAACTAAACTATTTCACCCCCCCAAACTAATCTGAGGATGCTGGGGCATGTTTCCCCATGATGTCCTCCGTAATAATTTATTGCCTATTTGCCTTTAATGTGGCATCTATCAGCTATATTTTTTCTGAGTACTTAGAAATAGACACCTTCACCTAAGATATTCGGCATAGAAAGCACATCTTTCCATCACTCCACCAGCACCGCATGTTACGTGCATTATGTGTCATCCAATAACCCTGTGAGGTACTCTTCATTCTTTCTAATTCATTCACTGAGATTCAGAGACATTGACAGACTCCCCCAAAGTCACGCAGCCAGAAAGTGTGGGAACCAAGACTGGAGCCCAAATCTGACTCAAAGTCCAACCCTTGAAGGTGACGAAGACAAACCGGATGGTTTCTGGACTCACAGGGCTCCTTCTCTAGGAGAAGCAGATACGGGGAGTAATTATCAAGGGAAAAAAGAACATGCTGAATTGAAATAGAAGTGAAGGAACGCAGCAGAGCGCACAGGTCTGGATTCAAGTCCCAGCCCATCCTCCAAAGGCTGTGCAACCTTACACAGACCTCTTCCCTCTCTGCCTCAGTTTCCCGCCCTTAGAGTGGGGATGGCAGCAGTGACCTGCCTCCATGTGTTGCGAGATTATAGGATGTGCCCAAATGCCAGTGCCGTGGAACAGAGAAAGGAAGGGTTCGTCAACCTGTCCCTGCAGCCACCAACTCCTTCCACCCGAGGGGACCTAGGACTCTTGGAGGAGGACACTCAGGAGCTTGGCCTGGCTGGACAGAGGCATCAGGAGCCTGAGCGGGTACACTGCTGGGGCGGAGGGGGCAGGGGCATTTAGGTCCTCAGACCCTGGAGTTACAAAACAAGCTGCGATCCTGGCCCAGGTTCAAGTGGGCAGGAGAAGAAATCTCCTTAATCCTTCCTGAGGACACAGAAAACCCCTCTAGAGCGCTAATCACAGACACGTTATCCCATCCGGCTGGACTAAGCAGTTTGGTGGGAGGAGGCAAGAAGGCGCTTGGAGTCCGGGGGCCGGAAGAAGGCCCCTCCAGGGAGAAAAGCCTCCTTCTGCCAGAATTAGGGATTAGCTGCTGGGGACCAGCCAGTTGCCCTCTCTGCTCCCAGGACTGCTAGGCCTGCAGCCCTCCCCCTCCACAGATCCTCCAGGGAGCACAGAACCAGCCTGGCTAACTGCTCAGGGCCCTGGGCCACTGCACACTGCCTGCCACAGGCCAGACCTGCCCCCGCCTCACCAACCCCACAATGTGTCCAAGGCCACCCACCACCCACATCAGGCATGGCACGCCCAGCAGGCACTTCCGCCCCACACCTGCCCCCGGCTGTCTCCCCTTTCTTCCTGGCTTCTGGGGAGCACCCTCTCCCCAGCATCTCCCATCTCTCTGGTGCTCCTCTCAAGGCCCCTCTCACCCGTCCCATCCCAGGCCCACACAGCTTCACAGCGGGGAGCAGCTCAGCACCGCCTCCCTCGCCTCGGCCTCCACCTCAGACTCGCCCCCAGGTCAAGATCTCCCATCCAGCCAGCACCGCCACTCCACGGGCCCCAGACACAGCCCCACAACCTGCTCCTTGCCGCCCCCTCCTCCCCTCACCATCCTCTGCTCTCTGCAGGGCAGCCCCAGACCCCGAGGCCCGAGCCGGGGCGGGACAAAGCAGAAGCTGAGGTCCACGAGGAGTTTGGCAAAACTTCGGCTTCGGTCACATGTGACACAAAGGTGTGCGTGAGCTCCGCAGTGGGCAGTTCTGCAGGGGGCTTGCAGGGCTGCCCCAGGACCACTAGCCTTCATGACCTCCTGTGGCTGGTGCCCAAGGACTCTGGGCCCTTTGGTGACTCTGCCCGGAACGAGATACTGGAACACAGGTGGTGTGAACTGTCTGCCCTCACCGTTTCCAGCCAGGCCCCAGGGTAAGGGCTCGGGGGGGCCACTCACTTGCCGAGGAAGCACTTGGGCACGGTGCTCAGCTTTCTCCGGCGGTCCTTGATCAGATTCACCTTCTTGCTCATCATCAGGTGGTAGAGCTTCTCTCCCTTCTCTGAGATCATGACATAGGCATCCCGCTCCATGCCCAACTTCAGACCTGGGGATAGGCGGGCACAGTCAGCACTAGGGACAGCGCCAGCCCTACCTGCCCCTATTTCCACTGCCGCCCCCGCGTGGCCTCAGAGCACCTCCCATCTGCCGTCCCTGCCCTGAATACCTGGCTGCCATGGCCTCCTCGAGAGTCACTGGACAGGTGGGAAGGGGGAGACCCAGACAGGTTCTGCCTTCACCCAGGGGCCAAGCTCAGAGCTACATGCATCCCTGTCACATCCTCCCAACCTGAAAGTGTGTTTCCAGACGCAGAGAACCTGCTGGCACCTCCACTCCAGCCAGGCCTGGATGTCCGATTGCTCCTGCAGACAAGTCAGCACAGGACCCTGACCCTGACCCTGATCTGCCCCTGCGTCTTCTCCAAGGCCCCAGCTAATCCCAACAATAACAGCAAGTGCCACGTGCTGCTCACCAGAAACCTGTGGTGACAGGGCATCACGACTATCCTCATTTTACAAATTGAAGAGCTGAGGCCCAGGGAAGTTAGGTTTTCTGTCCAAGGCTTCCCAGCTGGAAGTGGTGGAACCAGATTTAGATCAGAATGTTTGGCTCCAGATCTGGGTTCCTGACCACACAGCACGCACTGACCCTGAAGTCAGGGTTTGGACAACATCCAACTCTAAGGACACAGCCCCTCGGGCCTCACCCTCCTCAGGATCACAGAGGCCAAGCGCTGACCTCCACTCCAATTCTAACCACAGAGATACTACTGACCAGCCCCACCAGCCAGGCCAGGCCCCCCTGAACCCAACCCAGGCCTGACCACACACGCAGCCCTGATAATCAGCTTTAGAGATCACAGTTCTGCCCAGCTAGAAGGCCCCTCTTCAGTAGTTTATTTGGCCTAATAGCATTTCAATGTATTCTGATGTCTTTTAACATGAGAAACTATCACCCACAGATCCAGAAAGCACCCACAGAGGCAGCCACACCAGGCCCGTGCTCCCAAGCCTGTACTTTGAGGGAGGAAGGAGCAAGATTAAGGCCCAGTCTCCTCTTGGGAAACACGGCTGGGAGGTGGAGAGGGCTTGTCAAACTCCCAAGTATGGCCAAATCTATCATGCAGCACTGACATAAGCCTGTGAGCGGAACCTTCCATTCCATCCATCAACTGAGACACTAACTCAGCCCCGACAAACCAAGGTCCCCTCTTCCCAGCCTGTGGTCTCTGCACAACAGCACAAGGCCTCAACACAGCTCAGTGCCCACTCCAACCTTCCACCGGTCACATCCAGTCCCTGTGCCCCACTCTGGAAACTGCCTACAAGGAGCCTGTGCCCAGGACAGGGACCCAAAGGGCCCTTCTCTCAGACTCTGACTCAGAGAATATTAAACAAGGAAAAGCTCGGGTAAAGCACCACTCGGGAACCTCAAGGTACCAACAAGTTCTACAACAACCCCAGAGGCCCTTCCCCCAGCAAAACCTTGCATCTTCAGACTCCCACCTTTCTGTAAAGGACCCTGTCCCTCCCCTTCCCAAGGAATTCCTCACCCTGCAAAAGCTGCACACAGCCCAGGGGCCTGGGGAGCCCTCCCAAGACTGCCACTTCCCAAGGAGCCCACAGAGGGCCTGCCACTCACTCTCACGCTGCTCCCGCTCACGGATGATGGCGTCCAGCCATTTCTGCTTCTCCTCTGCTGTCTTGGCCATGCAGACAAACCACTTATTCTTAGCCGTGTTGTGGATCTTCCAGCCGTTGGTGACAGTGTAGCCATTGCTGTGGTAATCGGCTAGCAAGGGCAGGAGGCAAAGGTGGGTCAGCACAGGCCTAAGCACACAATGGCCCACGATGCTCGGGTGAGACAGGCAGGACCAGCCCTTCCGGCTGCAACACAGGGGTCTAGACTGGGGCACTAAACTTGCCATCTCCTTCCGACCCCTCCTAACTCCCAACAGTGACACAGCTTCAAGGGTCTCTCATGGGTTGTGAGTGCAGCAGTGACACAAGAGAAATCTGCCCAGGGCCCAGGAAGGGCTCAGTCTCCTCCTTGTCCCATCAGGGGACCAGGGTCACATAACCCCTCATCAAAGCCAAGTCCAGTGTGTGGCCCTTGTGCCCTGCTGGCTAGAACGGGACCCAGGAAAGCTCTCTGGAAACATGAAGGTGTCATCCAGGTACCAGGCAGCACCATGCCCTGTGAGGAGACGTCTACAGGTGTCACAGGACTGCCAAAGAGGTGTACAGCTCACAGTCCCAGACAAGCCCCAGGACAAGGCACTGAGAGAGGTGACAAGAATGTCCCAGTGTCACTGTTCCCGATAACGACCAATGGAAATAGCCCAAACAGCCAACTCCCAGAGAACAACTGTGGGAGGTTGGTTCCCTGGATTCCATCCAGCAACAGGAGTGTGGCAGGCAAAGCACCACTGTGGACCACGATGGTGTGAAGTGGAAGAAGCCGCATGCAAAAGAATGTAGACAGTGTTTTATGCGATCTAAATATGTGTGTAACAACTACATATAACACCATATGTGTTTAAAACCATCTAAACATGTAATCATATAACCACCTGTGTGAGGTCCCAACCACAGAAGTTTTAATTCAGATCTTTAGTAGGGAATATTCAGAAAGTAAAAATACTTTAAACAGCAAAAAGATGATGATTACAAAATTCAGACAGAGGTCACCGTGGGAGGGCAGGTGGGGGGGAGCGGGTGTACTTCTGCTTCTCAGCTCCAACACCGACGGCCCGGGGTTCACCTGGTGTATCTGAATTCTAGGCACTTTTCCGTACACAGGTCACCTTTCACAATAAAAGAAGCGGACACCTGAGTGTCAGAGCAGGCAGGGCAGGGCTCACCTGTCCCATCCTCCACGTTCTCCACCTCCATGACTTCAGTGTTGATCCGACCCCTGAAGATGTAGAGGGAGCCATTGATAGATTTGGTCCTCTTGGTGGATTTCTTGCTCCCAGTGACCCTGAAAGATAGCGGGAAGTCAGCGTCCCTTACAAAGGCCAGCAACACGGAGCGGCGCCAGGGCCGGAGACGAGCTTGGAAGAAGCCCAGAGAAGAGTGAGGAAGTGGGACATCAGCTGGGTGGCAGGTGACTGGAACCAGTCACTGCTCTCCCGCCACAGTTTCCTCATCTGGAGGACAGACTGGGCGTCTTGCTGACCTTACACAGCCACTTCTCAGCTAGCAGGAGAACCCAAGAGACCAAGAAGAAGCAAAAGAAACCACTCGTCTTGTTCAGCAAGCAGGTCTAACAAATGGGCACTTCCTGAAATAAGGCAAGAAAGGAGGGGAGTTTGGAGTAGGCAACCATCCACCCCACATCCAGCTACCCATCTGCCTACCTATCCATCTACCCACCTGCCAGTTTATCCATCCACCCTTCCATTCACCCTTCCGCCCATCATGCACACCAGTCACTCACTCAGGCGGATTCTACTGCCCGCTTGTCCTGTCCCTGCCACGGTCCGAATGTTAGGCTCCCTCCAGACTCACATGTTGAATCCTAAACCCCCATCTTATCACACTAGGAAAGTGAGGGCCCTGAGACGTGCACAGGTCATGGGGCAGAGCCCTCACGAGTGGGATTAGTGTCATTATCAAACAGGCCTCAGAGAGCTCCCCTGTCCTTTGCCACAGGGAGGACAAAGCAAGTGACACCAACAAGCAGCAGAAAGCAAGCCCTTGCCACACACTGAGCTGACTGGCGCCTTCACCCTGAACTTGTCAGTATCCAGAGCTGTGGCTGTCGGTAAGATGTCCGGCTAATGTAACTCTGTCACAGCAGCCCAAACAAATTAAGACAGTCAGTCAACAAACGTCTGGGCAGCACTTCCTATGGGGAGAATGCCCAGTTAGGGACAGAGGAATCACTGGGCAGTGGCAATGCACACGACCAAGTCTCTGAGAACACATCTCCACTCCAGGGGAGGGGCACAGAGACAGACACCTGGTAAAGTGTAGAAACCATGTGGCCAGAGGCCTGGTGAGAGCTGACAATGCTGTGTACACATGCATAGAAATACATGTACATGTATGAGCACATACAATTACAAACTTTGCATTGAGGCATAAACTCCACACAGAAAATGTCCAAAGTACGTGGCTCAATAACATTCCAAAGTAAACACACCTGTGCCCACACTTTCAGCACCCAGAAGCCCCGGCCGCTACCCCACACAACAGTGTGCACTACACAGATGTCCAAGGCCACGGATGGCTTTGCTTCCTTTGGAACGTCACATAAACAGAACCACAGTGTGTACCTTCACACCCGACTGCGAGTCTCGGCACTGTTGGACAGGGCCACAGCGACGGGTATTTGCTTGTTTCCATGGCGCTCCCCTGAGTTCTTGCACGTGCCTCAGGAAGAATGTGTGTGCACAGTTCTCTAGGTCAGACTCCCAGGAGCTGAACCCCTGAGTGGCAAGGCGTGTGTGTGTGCCCAGCTTCGGTACACACTGATGGGCTGTTTTCCTAACAGCAGCACCAATGTCCCCGGGCCCATCGGGATAGGAACATTCTCGTTAAATGCACTCCGGCCACCCCTGGTGTGTTCGTTTTAGCCATTCTGGCAGAGATAAGGCATCATCTCACTGAATGTTTACTTTATAGCCCCGAGATGAGTCATGACGTCCAGCATCTCTGGGTATTTACTGGCCTTCTGATGCCTTCATTTTGTGAGACATTTGTCCCTTGCCTATTTTTTTGTTGGGTTTTCTTTTTCTTGATAGCTTACAGCAGGCATTGACACTTAAAAAAATAGGGCCAAACACAAAGCATTTTCAGTTTTTCAGGTCACACAGTCTCTGTCATGACAACTCATCCCTGTCCCTGTGGCACCAAGGGAGCCACAGAATATACTGAAGTACATGAAGTGGCTGTGCTCCAAAACAACTTTATAGAAATAAGCAGAGGGCCACACTTGCTGATGGGACATCTTCAGCCACGCTGGACAGGCCTTCTCTGGGAGTCCCACGTCTTACAAAGATCTTTACCCAAACACTCCAACTGGGATAACAGCTCCCCCTGGCCAACTGCCCCCTTGGGACTAGGCCTGCACACGGCTGGTCCTTGGTTCTGACCAAGCCGGCCACAGATCTGGTGGGCAGGCAGCCTCCATACTCTTCTGAGCTAATTCCTTAAACATTTTCTCTATGCATCTGTGCGTGTGTCCACAGACCTACACGCATCGTGCCCCACCTCTCCAGAACCCTAATACAGGCACTGACGCCATTCCCTAGGAATAAGGAAGCCCAGAGGATTCGGGATGGAAAAGAAGAATCTTATTTTAGAATTTGTGTGCCACCACGCACTCCAGCCCCTGGTGGGCCGGCCCTCCCTGACCCAGGCCTATGCCCTTCTGTTGGGGCAACTGTCCTATGAAATAGGACAACCTTACTCCTGTTTTATAATCTGTGTGAGGTATGTGTGAGAACGCCCAGGGAAGACACGTTTATATTCTTACCTCTTACACCTTGTTCCATGCTTTACTCTAACCTTACATCACCAACCTTTCCATACCTTATTCATTCCACAAACCTAATCCAAGATGAGGACCACTTTGGCCCCATATCACGGATAAGAAGACAGAGGCACGAGGAGCTGATGTAGCTTGCCCAAGGTCAGGAGCTGGTGAGCAGCAGTGCCCCAGTGCTCTTAGCTGCTACATGCAACTGTGGCTCCTAAGATACTGAGCAAGCAGCTGAGATGCAGAAGACGCAGCTGTTGTGGGCCTCAGCTTCCCTTCTGCGGCTTGGCAGGCAGACAGAACACTCCTGTCCACTTCTGACATCCAATGGGCCTCTGCTTCGGAATCAGCCCAGAACCCTGTGCACTGTGATCCTGACCCGGGCCTGGAGGGCAAAGCCCTGCACGGCGAAGGCAGAGACCAAGAGAATCAGGAGACACCCAGCCACTCTGCACTGTGCGGCAGGCCACACGAGCCAGGTGGGATTTCCTCCTCCACTGCCCAGGCCTGGGCCTCTTGATGCCCGGCATTCTGGTTTTTGACCCCAGGCAGGAAGGCTGACCACGCGCTGGGTTATGGGGGGACAGATGTACCTTTCTCTCCAGCCAACCAGTTGGTTTATAAAAGTGAGGTCTTAAAAGAGCTGGCAGCTGTAGCAGGGCAGGCCGGACAAGCCCCAGTGGAGGGACCGAGGCGCAGCTGGACAGAGGAGCCTGCCCTAGGAGAAAGGGCTGCACTGGGGGCCAGAGGCTGAGCAGACTCAGCAGGGAGCTGGGAGCAGGTCACAGAAACCTGAAGAGACATTCTGTTTCCTAAACCCCAGTCTTCTTGGCAAAGGGCCTGCTTCCGGGAGCCCCGGGCTGGGTGGCAGGGATGGGACAGGTCGGCACTGGCTGCAGCCCCACAGTGGCCAGAGGAAAGCACTCAGGATGGTGCCATGGGAGCTGGAGGGGCTGGGACGGGAGAGAGGGGTATGGGGGACACGAGACAGCAGAGAGACCCTAAGGACTGGACAGAAGGGTGCACAGAGGAGATCCAAGAGAGACATCAAGGCCCACCAGAAGGGCACAGGCCTGGGACAGGGAGGGCAGGCCCAGCAGGGCCGCAGTGCATGGTGGCACTGAACAAGAACACAAGGACGAGCTAAGCAGCACCAACAGCTCGGCAGCCAGCCCCACTCTGAGCACGTACCGTGTATGCCAGCCACTCATTCGCCCACCCTGTCTCTGCAGAGACCTCCTGGGTACCCGGGATGAGCCACCCTGCTTGGAGGACGAAGGCACAGGGACACAGAGAGGCACAGTCACGAAGCTGGAAAAGCAGCTGAAGAGGGACCCACGGAGGGATCCACGCCGCGGGGAAGGACGCACCGTCCTGGTTACAGAAGAGGACACTGAGGCTCGGAGGGTCCCCTGGAGAAGGAAGACATGCGAAACCCACACGTGCACACTGACTGCCCGTCACCGGCCCTGTGCCCGGGTCTCTCCCCCACCCCGAGGAGCCCAACACAATCCCACTGGAAACTGAGGTGCCAGGTGACAAGAGCAGGAGCACTGGTGAGATGATGGCTGTTGTGCTGCCAACAGGGCCCAGAATCGGACTGCAACCCTCAGCTCCCACCCCGCTACATGAAAGCATTAGGAAGACTCTGGAAAGTTACCGTTTCATCCCAAGACAGAACAACAGGACAGAGGATTTGAAACGCACTGTACTAGTCGCTGAGACCACTCTCAGCCAGAAGAGGTGGGACTCTCCCTGTCTACCACACTACCCATTCGTGCCCCAAGCCCTCTAGCTAGCCACTCCCTGCCTCCTAACTTTTCCTCTCCGCCCACCCATCTGTGTGCCCACAGTCATCTGCTCATCACAGTAGAATCCAACCGTGTACCTTGGCAATCAGCTGCCAATCACCATCCCTCAGCTCGCCCTCCATGCCCTACCTCCACCCTCCATCACCCAGCCCACCCCCCACTGCCCGTCCACCTGCCCACACACCAACAAACCTACATGAAGGCCCCAACTCTAGAGGGTACAGTGCGGTGTGGGGTCGAGGGAGGAGAGAGCTGGGAGCCGCGCAGTCACATGGAGCAGGGATGGTCTCTGCATCACGAAGGAGCCTGGGTGGACCCCACAGGAGGAAGGAGAATGATATGGGGTGGACGTCCAGGGAGGCCAAGTGGACCAAGCCTCTGGGTAGATCAGGGCCAAGAGCCAACTGTGCCCACCACAAAGGAGGGTAGGCAGGAGGTGGGGAGACACAGGGACTTCCAGAAGGACAAAGGGGAGCATGAGGGTCAGACTAGGGTGACCAGGAGGACTGAGTGAGCCAGATGTGAGGCTCTGGACTTGCTGCCTGGGTCACAAGACAGAAGTCCCTGTGTGCCTATAACATGCACATACAAAAGGCCTTGTCAGAGGGGAGGCTATTTCTCCTTTAAAAATAAGACACGAGGCCAGGGATTTAGCTCAGTGGTTCTGGCGTCTGCCTTGTAAGCGCAAGGTCCAAGTTTGATCCCCTGTACCACATACCACAGTGGTACTCAGGCCCACCTGCAATCAGTACTACATACCACAATGCCGGGCATGGTGGCTCATGCCTGTAATCCCAGCACTCAGGAGGCAGAGGCAGGAGGATTGCTGTGAGCTCGAGGCTAGCCTGGGCTACACAGTGAGGTCAGGGTCAGCCTGAACTACAAAACAAGACCCTGTCTCAAAAAACTAAATAAATAAAAAATAAGACATGGGGACTGGAGATTTAGCTCAGTGATTCCGGCGCCTGCCTAGCAAGCACAAGGTGCCTGGTTGATCCCCCATAACCACAAATAGCAATACAGGGCTTGGTGACTCACGCCCACCAGCAATCAGTACCACACACCACAGTGCCAGGCATGGTGGCTCATGGCTGTAATCCCAGCACTCAGGAGGCAGAGACAGGAGGATGGCTGAGCTCGAGGCTTGCCTGAGCTATAGAGTGAGCTCAGGACCAGCCTCAACTACAAAGCAAGACCCTGTCTCAAAAAAAAAAAGACAGGGGCCCAGCCACGGTGGCACACGCCTGACATCCCTGTAATGCCATTTACACAGGACGCTAAATCAGAAGGACTACAAGTCTGCGGCTAGCCTAGGCAACTTAGCAAGACCCTGTTGGAAAATAAAATTTTAAAGAAGGTCTAAGGAAGTAAGTAGCTCACTGGCAGAGCACTTGTCTTGGGTTCAATCCCCAGTACCAAAAGGAGAAAATACAGGGGAAGGGACTTAGTATATATTCAGAACTTCCAGTGAGATCATAATTATTTGAAATGTAAGAGAGCTGGGGTTGCAGTTCATCAGCAGAGTGCTTACGTAGCATGGCCCTGGGTTCGATCCCCAGGATTGCAAAAAAGAAAGAAGGACAGAAAAGGCAAAACAGACAAAAGTTACTATTAAATAACAGTAAGCTTTTCATGCGGGTGCCGGGTGCTCTTCATGGCTTCATATAATCCGTAGGCGAGAGACCATGGGAGACCATGTGTGAAAACTGCTTTGAGAAAGCTTCTGGGCCACTTACTCGGGGAAAAGTTATGTCGTTCAGGGAATTAAGAAAAAGCGGAGATGGGGAGTGACATATGTACATTTCCTATCTGCTTCTCCAACTGCTAAAACACCCACGCAGCTCCCCAATTTCCTGCCCATCCCCCAGCCGGCTCCTCAACATCTAAGCACACAGCCACTCCCCCATCATCCACTCACGCACCCACTCAACACCCACCACGTTCTTTCCTTTATCCCTTTGTCTAACATGCACCCAGTTCCTGAGCCTCCAGCCACCCACGTGTCCCTCCTCCTACTTGCTCCCGACTCCCAAACTTCCGGAACGTCACGAACACGCTGTATCCACCTGCCCTCTCAATGCCCTTGCACCCGAGCTCTACGGAGCACAAGAAAGAGCAATAAAGATGCAAAGATGAAGATGCCTTCTTTCCCTCCGGACTATCCCTCCCCTCAAATTCTCCACCCCTGGACCTCAGAATCCCAGGCGCTGGGGCCACACTGACTGTCTAAGCTCCTAAGACTGCCTAGAAAACAGTGTGCAGTACAGGGTACACAAGGGCCGTGTGGCCTCCAAGCACCTACAACACATCCTGGACAAGCCGTGTGTGTGCTGCGAGGAGCCTACCCCCAGGCTCTGCAGACTTGGTGTGAAAGCACATGTGTTTAAAATATAATTACAATATAATAATATTTGTGGAGATATTCATTTAAATGAAAAACATTTAAATCCATTTCACTTTTTTAAACCATTTTTAAATGTAGCTACTAGAAAACTTAGAAGTAACATATGTGGTCTTCATCATACACTGATTTAGAACAAACAAAAAGTAAGGGGCATAAGGTGCCACCTGGAGAAAGGAACAGATTTGCCCTAACTCTGCCTCCCAGCTACCTGGGCGCCCCGAGCAGCCCTCTGCATGTCACCTGGACTTGCGCTTGCAGTAGACCAGGAGGTTGTCGAAGAGGAAGAAGGCCCGCTCCTGGATGTTGCCTGCGGAGATTTTCAGCAAGGTCCCCTGCAGGAGGAGCTGTGTGCAGATGTCCGTGAGGTTGGAGCCCTGCAGAGGAAGGAGGGATGCAGTGAAGGCACCAGCCAAGCCGGGGGGGGGAGCCATGGGGAATATCCCCTTCCTGTCTCACGCAGGGTACTGACACCCCCCTGCACGTCCCTCAAAACGCTCATGCACATCTACTGGAAAGAGCCTTACGGTGTGACGGATGCTCCCGTGCTGAGCACGCCGTCTCGACCCAGGGACAGCGGCGCCATGGGACCCAAGGAGGGAGGTGCAGGGCCCAGGAAGCTGGACTGATTCTTCTTCGTACATAGCTGATAAAGCCCCAGTTGGCACCTGGGTGTGTTTAGGTCTGGATTTTGTTTGGGGTCATTTTCTGTTGTCCATAGCTCCTCCTTACTTACATCTTGACTCGCTATATGTCAGAATGCCACTTCTGTAAGGGCAAGACCATTACCAAGCGTGAGCCGCTGTGTTCCTGCACTTATAACGCACCCCGGTGCATGGGAGGTGCTCAAGAAATGCGAGCAGTCCGGCTGGCAACGACTGCGATGACGACTACGGAAACACCCTCGAGGGACGGACTGAGAGCGCACATCCAGCTAAGGGCACACGCGTCCCTCACGCTACCCAGTCCTCCCTGCCGAGCACCAGGGAGGCTAAAGCTGCCTTGCAAAAGACTCCTTCCCTCTGCCCACAGGCAGGAAGACAAAGACAAGTGGCACAGATGACACAGAAGGGTCTAGACGCAGAGGAGCAGGGCACCCGGCCAGCCCCACTGTCCACACTGCCCGCTGCCGCACAGCCTGGGCGAGCGCAGCTAGTCAGCGGGAGCCGCGCGCCTCCGCCTCACTGCTGCACGAGCAGGACACGGCCGTCCAGGGCACAGAGGGAACCACAGACCCCCGGGCCCGGGAGCTCCGCGCAGCGGCTCTCGGGGAAACTCATAGGACAGACCTGCGGATCTCACTCAGGGGGAGGCAGGGAGACAGCATCCTGTCCCTGCTTGGAAATGAAGGCGGGGAAGGAAGAGGAAAGGAGAATTACTCCCGGCTCCCCGTTCCCCAGACTCTTAACACCCCAGCAAGACGTGCTGACAGTTATTCCTGACCGCCAGTAGGCAAATTGGCTCGGGCAACTCGAACACTGGGCTGTTTGTTAACTGCACACTAGGGCCTCTCCCTGCTGCTGGAGCTGCTCTGGTGCCTGGTGCCCAGGTGCAAGTGGGGAGACCAAACTGCTTTGGCCAGCAGTGTCAGAGCCCTTGGGGGTCCTGTGGCTCCCAAAAGCTCCCGTGGTGCAGAGCGTGCAGTGCCGAGCAGCAATCCCAGCTCGTGGCCCGGCGGCGAGGACGGGCACAAGCATCCGTGTGCTGTATGTTGTCCTCCGACTCCCACAGTGAGGCCGCCAGTGAGGGACGCCAGGCTCCTCGGGGACAGTGAGCCCTAAGAGATGAGGCTCCACCCACAGAGACAGCGCCCACCTTCCCACCTCGCCTAACTCACACCCGCCCTCAGCCCTTCCAGGCTTCATGGAGTTTCAGCTTCTTGTCTAAGGAGCTTCTAGGAGCCAAGGCCACCTCAGGACCTGGGAGAGGAGCATGTCGGGACGGGAAGCTGCCTCTCAGCCTTGACTAGGATGGTGACTGTGTGCTACAGGGGCAGGAGGGGGGACCTTCCAGCCAGCCCTGGGGAAAAGCTCACAATACCTCAGTCTGCCTGGAGCCTAGGTCAGGCCGGTGATGGGGACCAGATGCACAGGGCCCAAGATGAGCACCAAGACACCACCAGTCGGGGCAGAGGCCTCTTTCCAAACACACAACCACCACCAAACAGAAGTAATCATGTTTAGAGAGAGCAAATGACACTGTAGATAACACCAGAGGCCACAGAGAAAGCTGGAGGTGTGGCTAGTGGTAGAGCACTTGCCTACCAGGTATGAGGCCCTGGGTTCAAATCCCTGCCCTACAAAAACAGTACAATAAAAATAGGACCCAGTAGCGCATGGGATTTAGCATATGCCCGGCAATGGTCTAGTTATCTTATACAAACTCAGTTAATCTTTACATGTCATTTTATCAGACAGATGAGGAAACTGAGGCACCAAGTGGTGACATGACTTGTCTGCTGGGTAAGGGGTGACCTGGGACCCGAACCACTCCCTACCCACCTCTGTCCTCTGAGGAAGCCCTGAGATGTCACTGCAGGATCTTAGTCTAGAGCAGGGGTCTCCGAGGAGAGAGGCTGTGTCTCGCTGAGCCCAAGGCCTCTCCAGGAGGGTGGGAGGAAAACATGCCAAGCTGTATTGCAAGGTCTCTCCCACTGACTTCCCGTCCCCTCCCTCCCCTCGCAGGGGAGGGTCCATGTCCGCCATCTACTGACCCCAGGATTCCAGCCAGCAAGGAGAGGCACCTGCTCTGCTCTCACTGAGAGCAAGCACAGTCCCCCCCTCCAGGAGCCGCAGGGAGGACCCTCCAGGCGCTGTGCACAGAGGTCCTGCCGCAGGGGGCTGGCCCTTGCCCACGGGCTCCAGCCAAGCGGAGGAAGCTCTGGGAAGAGCAGGAGGGAGCCCCTGCCTCGATGCCCACCAGCCCCTGCGCATACACCGAGGTGGGCACCGAGCCAAGGGCTCTGCAGGCCTCAGCTCGCCGAGGCTCTCAGAGCAGTGTCCTGCCGCTCCCCGGACTTCTCCAAGAAAAACGAGGCAAAGGAGTCTGTCTTGCAGTCGCCCGGCTGGTTCACTCACTTCCAGATCTTGCGACATACTGCCATTTCCTGTGCTCAGTGAAATGGATTTACAGCTCAACATATCTGGTTTTAACTAAACCAGTCTCACGACAAGAAAAAAGGGCAATGGCTTGTGACAGATCAGGCCAAACCACAACCACATGGATGGGAGATTAAACTAATGACAAAAGCAAACTGCAAGGAGGGAGTCTCCTGGGGGCCAGACGCCCAGACCCCCAGAGAGGTGACAGCCATCTACGGAGCGGCGGAGGCCAAGGGAAGAGGGAAACCCCGACCCTGACACCTGAGCCACTACAAGTAGCTTCACCACTGCGCATTATCCTCCCTCGGTAAGAGCTGCTGCTTTCACAACAGGCCTGGATTTAAATCAGACTGACTCTGAAACTTTTCCAGTTCCCGGGAAACCTTTTCACATTTTCCAAAGGACACACACGTTCCACTCCTCACTTCGCCCTCAGAATGAGCCCAGGACCGAATGGCAGAGACCTCATCACGCGGACACCAACCAGAGCGAGAACCAGCCCCAGGGAGCGGTCATGCTCGCCTGAGACACAGCCGTCTGTGCCTCCAAACCATGTCCTCGTGCCTCAGTTTCCTTATCTGTAGAACACAGACAATCACAGCACCATCCTTACAGTGTCCACAGCACATAGCATATACTCAATAACTGCAGCAACTCTATTTAACTAAGCTATACTCAAGAGCAGTAATCAAAATGAGGCCCACTAAGGTCCAAACTATAGATTTTCAGGGGCAGAAAGTATTCTATAGACCCTCAGTTCCTGTTTTTCAGAGGCCCCCGGAAGCCACTTCTGCTCTGGCTGCCAAGAAACTTGCTCAATACTCTTCCCCAGGGGCGCCATGTGAAAAATCTGTTTGCCAGCTGAGTACCAAGAAATTCAGTCTTCCGGAAGGACTATGTAATTTTCCCTCTTGTGTCATTTATCTATCTGAGTTGTTCTTTTCACTTTGCCTGCCAGGAAGCTCAAAGTCCGACCAAACAGATCTTTAATCAGCTTGATTTGTTCTTGACAGTGTCCATGTAATCCACCTCTGGCCAATGAGATGGAAGGAAGTTATCCTGGAGCTTCTGGAGAAAACTTCCCTCCAATGGGGAGGCGCACTCCCTCTTGTTGCTCTAGCCACGCCCCTATCTCCTCATGGAACACCTTATGGAATCATCAGGGAGAGGTCAAGTTCAGGAGACACCAAAACACAGGTGTGACACCAGAAGGCTGAGATGAACATCCCCGGAGAATCCCACCTAACCGCAAATCTGAGAGCTGGTCAGCTTTCAGTTGCACTAAACAAAAGAAGCATCATTTTAAGCAGGAAGGAGTGAAAAGGACTTCACCATGGAAAAAGAATTAATGCTGCACGATGGCCCAGCAGGAAGCCACTGTTCCACCTCAGCATATGGCAGAAGCAGGACATGGCTACTCGAGCTCACACTCCTGGAAACACTGCCCAGGTGCCACCCGGTCACTCAGCAGCTGCTCCCTCAGAGGGGACACCTACCTCCTGGTGCCTGCGGGTGTGCCGTGTTTGCCTCCACCCAGGAAGCCAGGGCCTGGGCGCTCTGCTAGAGCTGCTGCCACAGAAGCCAGACACAACCATGCTGTGCTTGCCCCACAAACAGCAGGAGGGTGGCCTCTGCCCCACCTCCCATGTCCCAAGTAGCCCACTCTCTTTGCTATTCATTCTTATGCAAACTTCCACTTGTATTCCAAACCCAAGCTGCAAGGGAGTCTAAGAAACATAGTTCTTCATCCTCCAGCCTCGGCAGGGGCAGAAGCCCAGCAGGAAGAGGACACGGCACGTGGCAAGCGCCAACACAAGACACCCCTCTTCCCTAGGCATGCCCTCTCCTCTGGGGGCAAGCCCTCTGCCTCACAGCAACGGGGCAGCACATCTGGGATCCCAGGCACTAGGAAGAGAACACTAAATCCCTAACCCAGCAAGGGCCACCATGAGCAGAAAACCCAGAGGCTCAGGCGGATGATTCAGACAGCAATCTCCGTCCGAGAGCCTTTCATCTTGGGCCTTAACATCCAGCTCCAGCTGTGTTTACTCTGAGACTGATTTATTTACTCACATTTTCCCATTTCCTCCTGTAGACTCATAGGAAACTTCTAATAATCTAAGGAAGAGGTGGGAGGTTAAACAAATAAATCAAAAACAATGTGAAGAGCTAAAGAATCCCATCCCCTCATCATCATGATGATGGTAAGGCCGACACCTGCATGTCCTGAGCACCTACTGCACGCCAGGTAGAGACGAGGGTCTGAAGCACGTGCCTGACATCACTACCGAGGAAGCAGCAACCAGGAGTCTGTCCTGGGGTAGACACGTGAATGACACCCTCGACCTCTGCAGCGGCAGCTCTCAAGACTTTGTATGATGCCAGGTGCGGGGGAGAATGAGCGGGGAGGAACAGGGAGCAGGGGGACCAAGGAAAAACTGTGGCTCTGGTGGCTGTCGCCCTGTAGCACAGGGGCCCATTACCAATTTTTCAAGAGAAACTAAACCTGGACTTTAATGTGGATTCTACTGGAAAATAATTAAGCGACTTTTTTCAAACACTTTGTAGGCCAAACAAAATACACTGCAGAACAGCCCTGGCACCAGGCTGTAGTCTGTCCCCGCTGCCTGGCACTCGGGTTCTCAGCAGCCTAGCTGCCCCGCCCCCGCCCCCGCCCCAGCGCACGCACCTCCCAGCCCTCGATGTGGGACTGCAGCTGCTCCAGGGCTTCCAGCTTCTCCATCTGCCGCTTGGTCTCGTTGATGTTGGAGCACACGGTCTTCATGGCCTGCAGCGCGCTCTGGACCGCAGGGTGGTCCGGGTGCTTGCCGGGCGTCCTCTTGGCCAGCTCCTGGGGTGGAGGTGGGGCAGAAAGACGGAGTTGTCAACACAACAGTTGTCAACAACTCTTCACCTGGTGGATCTCACATTCTAGTAAAGGTCATGGGCCAAAAAAAGGGGCCGATCAGGATAAAATATGCCATCGAGATGTAATAAATTCTAAGCATACGGGACAGAAGAGACCAGGAAACACTGTTTCAAGTAGGGAGGTGAAGCGAGTCCCCTGGAGGGACATCTGAGCAGAGAACTTGGCTGAAGCACAAGAGGGACTTGGCCACAATCTAAGGGTAGTGTCCCCAGCAGAGGGAACAGCAAGTGCAGAGGGCCTGGGGCAGGAGCATTTGTGGTACCTGACAAGCATGGAGGCAGCACACATGGGGTAGAGGAGAGAGACGGAGACAGGCCAGTCGCCAGGTGGCCACAGACACGGGCCCTGCCCTCATTTCCTTAGCGGCGTGGGGTGGGGGGTCCACCATCACAGGACCCGGGCCAGCTCTCCGCCCACGGCCCACCCTGCCCTGCAGACAGGACGCTCTCGGGTGCTGGGCAGCCCTGAGCCCAGCTTCACTCCCCACAAACCTGAGGAGGCGAGGGTGACGACAGCAGTCAGTCCCCCACCACTGAGTTTCACCCCAGCTCGTGGTGAGGTGCATTCCCCTTATAACAGATAGGGAGACTGAGGCACAGTGAGGCAGCCCAAGGCCTCAAAGAACTAAGAGAAGGAACTGGGACATGAACTCATCTGCTCATGGTTTTACAGTCAGGACAAGTCGGACGCCGTAGGAAACGTGCCCGGTGTGCACACGCGGCCCTCAGCGCACGCTGCGCAGCCCCAGCTGTTACTGGAGCACATGTTGCCACAAGGCGGGGTCCGAGGCTCTGGAGGAGGCACACGGGGAAAGTGCGGTTCCACACGGAGAAATGCTGCAGGAAGCAGAGCGCGGATGGAATGGAGGCCCGGAAGCTCCAGGGAGCAGCCACAGCTGTGGGCCATGCAGCTCCCTCTTCACCTAGTGGACCCGCCTGAGCAGCCGTGTGTGCCTGTACCCCAGCGGCCGGCAGAGGACGAGACACCTTGGGAGACCCTCGGCAAGGGGAGCTGTCAACAGGCATCAACAACAGCATCTGTGCTAACAGCTAACTTCGTCCTCAGTCTATGATACAGGCAGTTATACCCTCTGCAGTGGAGGCAAGAACAGAGAACAGAGAGGTCAAGTCATCTGGCCAACATCGCCCAGCAGATGTGAGCCCAGGCAGTCGGCTCCAGACTTTGTGCTCTGGATCCCCGGTCCTGGTTACAGCCTTCCAGACTGGTACACAGGACACCTTCTACTCAGACCTACAGCACAATAATTCCTGACCAGCGCCAGATGAAACAGAAGCAGGTGGACAGAGGAAGGAAGGAGCCATGTCTCCCTCAGGACAGAGACTTGTGGGTGGAGCCTGAATGGAGGGTATGACCCATAAACCACCAGTTAGAGTATTCCAGGATGGAGGAGAGCGCTTGCAAAGGCCCTGGGGCAGTGAGAGACAGCGGGAGACCAGCAATGCTTCAGCAAAGAGTGAGGAAGAAACAGGCCACAAGGCTGTGAAGCACCCGAGGCCAGACCACAAGCAAAGGGGCTCCTAGGCTCCACCCCAAGAGCATGGGGGCACTGGGGCTGAGGAGCCAAAACCTGGCACCATCTGATTTTCCCCATAACCAGGAGGAGGCTGCACACAAGGGCTGCAAAGTGAATAAAAAAGCAAGAAAGCCACTTGATGGCTACTGCAGGTGTCCAGGAAAGAGAAGACAGCCCAGACCAGGAGGCTCAGAGCCTCATCACGCATGCCGGGACTCAGTGCTCTGGAGCAGCCCCTGTGGCCCCTGTGGCCCCTGTGCAGCCAGCCCCATGCTGGGCTCTCTGTTGGGGACAGAGATGACACAGCTACGGCCTGAGGCCTCTGGGGCCGATCACCCACTCACAGGCACAGCCCAGATAAACCACAGTCCCAGTCCCTACCCTGGGCCAGGCCAGCTGAGACCCAGGTGGCCAGTGTGGCTGGCTGGTGACGGACAGTGCCACCCAACCTGCTCGGTTCACAGCCTGGGAAGCTGGAGGCCGTGACACTGCGACAGTTCCCCTTGAGGCCACCACACCCAGAAGTTTGTAAAAATAGGAAAAAGGTTAGTTCCCTTTTCTGCCTCACTGCCCCACCTCTATTCCTACCTTTGACCAGCACTAAGCTGGAGGGTAGAAACCGACTGAGACCCAGCCAGTTCCAGAGCTGGGCCCAAACACCAGGCAAGTGTGGCCTTCAGGCTCTCTGTCCACAGAAAGCATTGGCTCTACTTCCTTCAGCTCCAAAACTGGGAGCCTGCTCCTGCCCCTGGGCCTTTGCACTTGCTCTTTACTGGATGCTCCTTTCTTGATTTCTTGTGAGGAAGTATAGTACTTCCAAGGACATGTGCAGAGTTCAGGTTGTCTAGGAAATCCTCATGTTCATAATCAATGTTCACCAAGAACACCAAGGCAATTTAACCAGGAAGGGATGGTCTTTTTAACACATGGTACTGGGCCAACTGGACATCTGTGTGAAGGAGATGCCCTCATATTGCACATAAAAGTTAACTCAAAATGGATGAGAACTCTAAATAGAAGAGCTAAATCTATAAAACTGTTAGAAGAAAACACAGGAGTAATATCTTAATATCCTTAGGTTAGGTGAAGCATTCTTAGATATGATGCTAAATGTGTAAGCAACTGAAAAAAACAGATAACCTAGACTTCCTCAGAATTGAAAAACTTCTGTCTTTCCAAGACACTATCAAGAAAAGCAGAATGTAAAAAAAGTGGTGTAAATTATTTATGTGATGAGGAATTTGTGCCCAGAATACATAAAATCTCTTACAATTAAACAACAAAAAGACGAATAATCCAACTCCGAAAGAGGTAAGTGGTTGAACAAACATTTCTCCAGAGAAACCCCCAAATGGTCAATAAATAAGCAAGTGAAAAGATATTTAGCATCTTTCACTGTTGGGGAAATGCAAAACAAAACCAAAAAGAAATATAATTTCATACCTACAAGAATGGCTATACTCAAAGATGAAAGCGTTAAAGATGTAAAGAAACCGGAACTCTCATAGTTCTGGTCAGACTACAAGATGGTCCAATGGCTTTGGAAAATAGTTTAGTAACTCCCTTATGACACACTGATCCAGCCCTACCTGATATCATCTATCCATAGGCTTTTCAATTATGTAGACCTATACATTTCTTCATATATAGTGGCATAATATCTATAGTGCTTGAGCTGGGTTTTCCACGTTTGATTTGAAAGAGTCCTCAGTGCTTCACATTCTCAGATTTAGAATGCCCAGTCCGTCTCAGACAAGCATAAAACATGGGTATCTTCAAAGGCGATGGGAGCTTGTTGTACCCACAAAAGTCAAACACACAAAACCAGAGGTGAGGCAGCTCCTGGCCGGTTCAGAAATGAACACACTGAGAACAGAGTCCACTTTCAAGGAACTAAACTATGGCGCTGAAAATCCCAGAACCCATGTCCAGTGGAACAGGTACAAGAACTTACAGGGCTCGGTCCAAAGAGGGTGCTCTGGAAGGATCCAAGAACTGCTTGCTAAGCCTCTCAGGAGCCCACATGATGAAGAAGCTCCCAGGGTCCACAAGTCCACAGGGCGGCCACGGTGCTGGAGTTCACAGATCCGGCACACAGGACCAGTGAGCTCCCACCCCTGCAGCACCAACAGTAAACTCAGGCTGGTAGGTCCGATCCCAGCTCGAACAGCACATCAGGGCCTGAGACTGTGAAGCCTCAGGCGAAGAGGTGAGTTCTGGGGAGAGGGAGGTGCAGGGTGAGCCGCCACGTGACCTTGCACGAGTGACCACTCCTCTCTCAGGCCACATTTGCTCACCTGTGAAGTGGACTGACGTCCCTCCTGAAGGCCCATGCAGAGCAATGATGAATACAGAGCCTAACCATGGACAGTAAGAACACGGTATCTATCAGCTTCGCCATTGCCTCCCTAAGGACAGCTCGCTTCCTTCTCCTTTCTTCTGGGAAGGAGACACTAAGCAAAGGCACCGTGATGGTCAAACAGTGCTTGCTATGCCCAGGGCTCCGCTTCCACTTGACAGTTATCAAGCTGCTTCATTCTCGAATCACCCCAGAGAAGGACTCTTACTCTCTCCACTCCACATGGGAGGAAACTGTGCCACAGGCCACAGAGGCAACAGGGGACTCACGGGAGTTGAGCACATCTGCAGCTCTCTGAAGAAATGATAACAGCTGGAAAGAGACACCCCACAATCTGGCTCTTAAACACACATGTCTGAACAGAGGCCCACCCTGGGGAGCTCTTAGAGAAGTGGAGGGCAAGCCATGTAATCTCAACTCCTCTGGAGGGTGAGGCAAGAGGATCATAGGTTCAGGGCCAGCCTGGGCAACTTAGCAAGACTGTGTCTTCAAATAAAATGTCTGGGGAAGTAGCTCTGAGGTAGAGTACTTGTGTACCACGTGTGAGGCCCTGAGCTAGTGGCAGTGAACCCATGGTATGCACGCTGCCGTGGGCTGTGTGCCACTGAAGGCTCTAAAAGGTGTTCCATCCCTACCCTAGGTTCAATCTCCAGTACTGCCCAGAAAAGGAAAGGATGGAAAGGAAGGGAGAGAGGGGAGGGGACGGAAATGAAGAATACAGGAAGGAAAATAAAAGAGAAACAAGATGGGGGGTGCCCAGGGCCATGCTGCAGGCACACAGTGGAAGGCCCTCCAGGCACAGGCCAGCGACCTCCCCAGCATCCGCTCGGAGGCCCTGTGGTTTTGACAGCAGCCAAGGCGAGGGCTTCCTGGAAGAGAGGATGTTGGGGCAGAGAAGCCCAGGCTTCCGCCAGCCATTCCCTGCTATACCCTTCAGCTCATTCGCCGAGGTGCCCACAGGTATGGCACTGAGCAGCCTCACTGTGCCCCACAAGGATGGGGTCCTGCCACGGCGAGTCTGTGAGTAGCCAGGCGGGGACCAGGGCTTCCTCCCAGACTACATGGCACAGTCACTCACGGCTGTGGCCACTGTCAGTTCCTCCTTGTTGGCTCAGCATTGCTGGAGGCCCAGGGAAAGAAAGGACACACGGGGCTGTGGCGGGGTACAGGACACACGGCGAGACCTAGGCTCTCTCTCCTTTCCCTAGAAGACACAGATCTCAGGCTGGTGGGGACCAGGAAGCCACTGTGAGAAAGTAGCCTCCTGAACAGAAGGGAAAGTGGAGCCTAGAAAGACCAAGAGACGCCGGACAACCTGCTCCTCCCAGGGCTGGGTGTAGCTGCACATGAAGCCACACCTGCCCTGGGTCTTTTGTTTTCCCTACTTGTTTATAAAATAAGTTTAAATTAGGTTTCAAATGGGGTTTTTTAACATCATAAAAATAATAAATTGGGTTCTCAGTCACTGGCAAGCAAAAACATAGGAAGATGGACTGAGAAAGCCACAGTATAAAAGCAGAATTAGATCTGTCACTGCAAGACTCAACAATATGTGTTATTCCCTATCACTAAGGCTGATAGAAGGCCATAAGGAGACATGGGGTTCAAAGACATGCTGTCCTCTCCACAAAGAGAGAAAGGCACCCATCGGGGTTGGGGGTGCCACCAACAGGGCCTTGATGAAGACAAGCAGCACAGCCTCCCAGGGACACAGGGCCCACACCAGACGGCTCTGTCATTGACTCCAGACTCCGCACACAGCTCCGTCTACAGCTCTACCCTCTGGGCCCAGGGAGCAGCGCCCTCTTCAAACCTCGGCTGTATACCCTCTGCCAGCTCTAGGGTGACAGGAGGATGCAAATGAAGAGGAGCTGAGGAGACCCATTGCCACTTAGAGGGGAAAAAGGGGAAAGAAAACAAGAAGCGAAAACACACATGGAAGTCCAAGAAAACCCAGAACTGAAAAGTTGCCCGGCACAGCAAAGCAAGCCTCCATGTATGCAAATCACATGGGCATTCACCCAAACAGACTGCCCGTCCAGTCTGATGCTTCCGCGCCTGCTGCGTGCTAGGCAAGAGCGCCTCTGGGGCCGGTGACCGACGGGAAGGAGCACGGGCTCCGTCCGGACAGTGGGAGGGGAGAGGGCATCGCGGGCTGCAGTGAGGGCGAGTGGCACCTCTGGCCCTGCCGCCCGCCTTTCCAGACCAGCCTCCTGGTACAGTGTGTCGTGTGCGAGGTGTCATTCTACGCCAAATTCTGTCACCCACCCACAGCAAGGCAGGGGCTGTTCACCTTGGGCTGCGTCTCCCCCCGACAGGAGCAACTGCCAGTGCAGAGGCAGGAGCCATCGCCCACCATGCAAGCTGCATGAGACTCAACTCACTTATTCCCCCAGCTCCCCGAGGGCGCCCAAGTGCATGACCCTGGGTCAGAAGGTCTGTGCCGACACCTGGCTCCAACCTTCCTAAAGGTCTGTCCACTCCCGCACTCACGGTGCTGGTGGGGGCGGGACGGTGGCTGTAAACTACGATGTAGCGATGGGAGAGAAAACAGAGAGGGCAAGAGAGAGAGAACCGAACAACCCCAAAATCAACACTATCCCAAAGAAACAGGGGGAGGGAGGCAAGGAAAAGAGAACAAATAAAAATTAAAAGATGTTACAAGTCAATTCATGTAGGTATCGATAACACAAGAAATATAAAGATAGTGTCACACCAGATTTTAAAATCTGAACTTTATGGTGTTTATAAAAGAAGCACCTAGGGCCGGAGGGTTAGTTCAGTGGTTCCGGCGCCTGCCTCGCAAGTGCAAAGTCCTGAGTTCGATCCCCAGTAACCACATATAATGCTGGGCGTGGAGACACGCCCACCAACAATCAACGCCACATACCACAATGCCGGATGTGGTGGCTCACGCCTGTAATTCCAGCACTCGGGAGGCAGAGACAGGAGGATTGCTGAGTTCGCGGCAGCTTGCCTGGGCACCATAGTGAGCTCATGTAGTTCACCATAGTGAGCTCATGTAGTTCACCATAGTGAACTACAAAGCGAGACCCTGTCTCAAAAAGCAAAAAAAAAAAAAAGAAGCACCTAAAACCTAAGGATACACAAAAACAAAAGCAAAACTACAAAACAAGACATTATCATGAAAATACTGGTCAAAAAAGGAAAAACTAATACAGTTTTATTGATAATGAACAAAACAGACTGAGACAATGAAAACAGTTCATACTTATGAAGCATGGTTAAGTATCTCGCAAGTATTTTCGTGCTTCATAATAACCTAAAACTAAAGCACTACTGACAGAGGAGGAAATTGAGGCACAACGCTGAAGTCCCACCTCAGGGACGCTATACAGGAGCTGGGAAAAATACAAATAAAAACCGTGACCTCAGCAGCATCTCTACACTCATCTCCTACACGTGACCATCTACCCAGAAACACTGAGTTTTCTCACAGTCTCTGATCTCCACAGCAACCTGCCACAGGTAGAGAAATGGAGGCACAGACAGGCTTGGACACCTGCTTGGTCACACAGTTAAGAGGCACCAGCACTGGATTTCTGCATTTGGACACAGGATGGCACAGAGCAGAGCACAGGCAGGACCTGGGAAGGGCACGGGGAGGGCTCCGGGATGGGCTCGAAAGAGGCAGGTGCAGGCCTCTATGAGCGAGGTGCTGGTGCTCAGCCCAGAGCAGGATGGGTGGCCATTGCGGTCAGGGAGGACGGAGCCGGGGTAGCAGGGGCCTCGAGAAGAGACTGTCACTTGCTGTGCCATTTCGGCAAGCGCCTGATACTGGCAACCCCCGGGAGATGGGACTCCTTCCATAACGTCAGAGTCAGGGGAGCAGAGACACCGGAAGACGGCAGAGCTCTGCAAGCCAATTCCAAGATGGCCAGTGAGGGCTGGGGATTCTAGCTCAGTGGTTCTGGTGCCCGCCTCCTGAGCATAAGGTCCTGAGTTCAATCCCCAGTACCAAAACAAAAATAAAACAGCCGAGGTCAGGACTCACCTGCAGCCCTGACCCCACACACTCCTCCTTCTGGGCTCCCTGCCACCACCACAGCACCCAGCCTGCTCCCCATGCAGCAGAGCGGCAGTTAGAAAAGCCAGCCCTGTGCCTCCTTCATTCACACTGCCCAAGACTCTGGCCTCCCTCACAAGGAAAATGAGGACCCCATGGTGGCCTGAGCACTGCACCATCAGGCCCCAACCGCTCTGACTCACTTTCCCACTCCCCCGAGCTATCTCTCAGACACACCAGGAACATCCTGCCCCGGGGCCTTTGCACTGCTGTTCCTTCTAGCTGGCCTCCACACTTGCTGAAGCATGGACCAGCTGCCCAAGGCTACAGGTCCTGAGTCACCTCGGGTTCCTCCTGATCTTTCCAGCCTGGCACATCTTTTCCACAGGCTGCAGTGCAATAGCAGGGCAGCAGGGCAGCAGAGCCACCAGGCCCGGGGAGGGGTTACTGTCAACATCCTGAGCTCGTCCTCTCCTCCAGCCCCTCCACCATCCCCGGGGCCATGAAGGGTGCACATCTCATGCTTAAATAAAAACCAAAAAGGGGGCCAGAGATTTAGCTCGTGGTTCCGGCGCCTGCCTCACAAGCTCAAGGTCCTGAGTTCGAACCCGATAACCACATAGAATGCTGGGCATGGAGACTCACGCCCACCAGCAATCAGTACCACATACCACAGTGCTGGGCATGGTGGCTCACACCTATAATCCCAGGACTCGGGAGGCAGAGACAGGAGGATTGCTGAGTTCCAGGCTTGCCTGGGCTACATAGTGAGCTCAGGGCCAGCCTGAACTATAAAGCGAGACCCTGTCTCAAAAAGAAAAAAAAAAAAACAAAAAGGGCCGGGAGTGTGCTGTGCTCAAGCACTTGCCTGGCACATGAGGTCCTAGACTCCATCCTCAGCCGGGGGGGGACGAAGTCATGGCACTCTGTCTATCTAGGGAAAAGGCCCAAGGATGGAGTCACGGCCACAGGCACTCAGAGGTCTGGCAGATGGGGAACCAGTGAAGGAGCTGGAAACAAGCAGCCCAAGAGGCAGAGACAGTGGGGGAGCTGTCCCTCCAGATGGGCCATGGTGTCCAGGCCACTGGGGACCACTCAGCCTACACAGATCCCTCTCCGTGCTGCACACAGGCCCCGCCCCACCCAGGACCAGAGGTGCCCCGAGCGGGAGCCAGTCAACCCCAGACCTGAAATCAGCAGCTGACCCACAGCAAGGCCCCCGGCAAGATCTGGGTTGCAGGAGGACAAGACTCAAAGGGTCACGTTGCCCGGGTCCCATAGGGGCCACCAGCTGTGCACAGTGCATCGCACCACCCCAAACCATTTCCCTGGACACACTGATGGAAAACTCAACAAAGCCAGAAAATGCCAACATCTGCCTGGACAGCCAAAATAGAACATCCTGGCTATTCTTAGGCAATTCAAATTCAGCCTTTTGGGGCAGTTCCCAAAGCGGCTCTCACTGTGGCCTCTTCCCCTTCCCAGCCCTGCACCTCAACACTATATGCTGCACCCTTTGGGGTTCTGCTAGGACACAGAGAACACAGGGTACCCCAGGCCTGGGACATCTGCAGGGACATTGAGTGGGGGGGGCCCGAGGGGCAGTTGGGGTCTGAGCTCAGCTGCCCAGGCTCACGCGATCATCTTTTTAAAACGCTGGAAAATGTGACAGAAAAGAAACTGAGCTCGCGGGTGTGAAGAGCCCCTCAGTCCCTGCTCTGCTGACGCAAACCTTCCGGCTACAGTGCCAAAGGCCGGGACACTCAGCGCTTCCATCAGCCGGGAGCGTGGCTGCCCCCTCCGGAGTCCGAGGGCCAGCTGGCTGCTCCCCAACCCCCCTGCAGAAACACAGCTGTCTGTGGGACGGGAGAGGGTCCCATTCATCTGGGTGGTTGAGGCAGGAGGATCACAACTTGGAGCGCACCCTCGACAATGAAGGGACTTTAGTAGGACCCCGTTTCAAAATACAAAATGAAGAAAGGCTGGGGACATAGCTTAGTGTGAAGGCCCTGAGCTCAATCTCCAGCACCACAAAAGAGACAGACAGAAGGGGAGAGACGAGAGAGGTAGGGGAGCTGAGAGAGTGAGGACCCGCAGCCGCTGGCCCTCAGCTGCAGTCCCAGTGGGCTGCTTCTTCCCGGCCCGTGCCCCGCATGGCTGTCCCTGTTAATACTGCTCTCAGTGGGTGCAGAGCCCACGAATTCTGCTGGACTCCAGCTCCCAGAGAGCGTGCAGCCCCTCACTTCAGGCTCCAGGCCCACCTGGACGCACACGTCCAGCCCAAGCAATACAAAATGTGCTGCTCTCAGAGCCCAAAGGGACCCCAGACTCTGCCGGGATCCAGAGACCAGAAGCCAACACACCATCTGAGCTCTGGGGCTGCACCTGAGTCAGAAGCTCAAGGTTTGGAACCCAGGAAAGCAGACCAGCCACCAAACACAGGGCCGCCAGTCAGTCTTCTCGGTCCCTGCTCAGGGAACTGACAGGTCCGCACCGCAATACCAAGTACACTGAGAGCGCAAAATGTTTCTCAACAGACGCACAGCCGTGTGGCTCGGGCATCCCTGCTGCACGGCCAGATGTGCGGCCTGGACCAAATGCTCCCCTTCTCTGGACCTCATCCACCCCATCTTCAATATGGGGGTGCCCACCCCACAGCATGGCTCTGAGTACAAGTTCCCATATTGTAATGCCCAGGAAGGACTAATACAAACCCCGGACTGCAGAAGATAAACTGAGGTGTGGGATAAGAAGTGGCTATTTGAAGGTCACACAGCTAGATAAGGGCGGAGCTAGAATATAATGCCAGGTAGCTTCTAATCCAGGATCAGCAAATTATTTTTGTAAAGGGCCAGTAACAAATATATGGCTTCTCTGACCACTTTGGGTTCTACCATGGAGTCTCCATTGTGCTGTGTTGTGCTGGGCTGTGTTGTATTCCGCTCTGTTCTATATACAACACTTTTTAAAAATGCAAACCAGGCATGTGGCCCACATCTATAATCACAGCAGGAGGCTGAGGCAGGAGGATGACTATGAGTTTAAGGCCAGCTTGCACTACACAGGAAGACCCTGTCTCAACAGCAACACCAAAAACACACAAATCCTATTCTTAGCTCATAGGCTGCATGAGACAGGCCACTGGCACTGCATCCTCTAGCCCCCTACAGTGTTCTGCCTCCTAAACACTCAACTAATCTGTGTCAGCAAAAGACGGCAATAGCTGCAGGGGCGCCTTGGCCCATAGGCTACCAAGGTGAAGGTTCCAGCCAGTGCAAGCTTTCCAAGCCACAGCACCTGAGCCCCAGCATGACAGCACAGTGCCCACAGAGGCGCCTGCTATGCACCCTGGAAGGGTCAGCAGCAGAGCCAGGGAGGGGGACTGTGTCCCTCCCCGGCCGTGCATGTCAGCAGCCTGTGTCACCGAAGTTGGGGGTTCTCCTTGTACCTTCCCTTCTTTCTCCCTTCTAGTTCACGGGGCAAGGACACCCAGCCCCTATGAGCAGGTGCACGAACGAGGCACCACCAGCCAAATCAAATCCCAGCAGTCAGCCCGAGGAACCGCTGTCAGACACAAGGCCTTAAGAACAGAGCCAGCGCAGGCTCCAGCCAACAGGTGCCATTTACAGAGGCAGAAGACCCTGGGCAGAGAGCCGCAGGCGGCAGCAGAGTCTCCCAGTGGCTGACTCTAAAGCTCAGGATCAAGCTTTCTTGGGTTCACACACAAGCAGCAAATCTGGCCCAGGGGTCTGACCAAGATTAGAGTACTGCAGCAGGGCAGAAGATGAAACAACAGGGGTGGGGATGCTTGTGGACCCAACAGCTACACCTCCTCACTCCTTGGTTTCCGGAAATCATCCAGAGTTTGGTGAGAGGGCCCATCTGACACCATTCATGGGGCTAAGGCCAGTGAGCTTCATTGGTAGCACATGACTGAACCCTGAGCTCAGGGTAAGTAACTGGTTCAGGAGTACAGCACCTGGCCCAGCCAATCAGAACACAATACTCCCCTGCTCACAGTCATTGGACCACAGTAGAGTACAGGACCATGTTTCAGCCAGTCAGAACCCAGCACTACCCAAGTGGTTCAGAGATCAAATAAGCGAACTGGAAGATGATAAATGGTACAAGCAAAGGCTTTGTGTAGTTGCTTCAAGTCAAACCATGTGACCCAGGCCCAAAGCATTTGGAATATGATGCTCCACTGGTCACAGATGGTCCCAGCCTGAGTGGATCTTAGAACTTTCATCACTACTACTAGAAGACAGGTTTGCTCCTTCCTGCTGACTTTAAACTTGAAAGGGTGTGAGGCCAGAGTGACTGCAGCCATCTGCTACTACACTGGAAACAAAGCTGAGTGGTGGAAGACAGAAGGAACAGGAGAGAAAGGGAAGGGGGCTTGGTTTAGATCCAGCCTGGCCTGAAGCCTAAAATGTTGCTAGACTTCTCAGCTCCCTGAACAAACACATTTCCTTTTTGGCTGGCATCAGTCAGAGCAGGGTTTTCTCTCCTTCCACTGTGTGGCAAGGAGCTGGGTGTGCGTCTCACCTTGAGGAGGAGCGGGTACTTGCAGATCCGCTGGATGGGAGACAGCAGGTAACCCTCCAGCGGGATGTCTGTGGTCTTCCGGCCTCCCAGAAGCATGCAGCTCTGCAAAGGGACAGGAAACCACTGTTAAAGCTCCATGAGGACAGGGCCGGAGGGTTAGCTCAGTGGTTCCGGCGCCTGCCTCGCAAGCGCAAGGTCCTGAGTTCGATCCCCGGTAACCACATACAATGCTGGGTGTGGAGACTCGTGCCCACCAGCAATCAATACCACATACCACAGTGCCAGGCATGATGGCTCACGCTTGTAATCCCAGCACTCGGGAGGCAGAGGCAGGAGGATTGCTGAGTTCAAGGCTTGCCTGGACTACATAGTGAGCTCAGAGCCAGCCTGAACTACAAAGCGAGACCCTGTCTCCAAAAAAAAGGGAAAAAAAAAGCTCCATGAGGATAGGACAGGAACATGGCTACCCGCACATCACAGGAAACGCTCTCAAATGCAGCTACAGATGGTATTCAGGACGCAATCCAGCAGCCCCTAGGACAGGGGAAGGTGCTTACTCCACAGCACAGGACAGAGCTGGCAGACTGGCCTGTGCACTCGGTCTTGCCCATTCCCTGTCCTGGTAAAGTCGTAGTGGGTCACAACTACATCTGTGACATGCTGTCTACACGGACTGTCATGGGACAGTTGAATAACTGTGAGAGAAACCCCCGAGTTGCAAAACCTAAAATACTATCTAACCTTGCACAGAAAAGTTGGCCAGTTCCCAGTCCAGAGAAATTTCCCATGCCCACACCAAGAAACATTGTTCCATTTAGAATAATAAAAATAATAAAAATTGTTCCATTTAGAATAGCAAAGCCTTAGAAGAAACCTAAATAGCCATTTACGAGAGAATGAAAAAATACAACTGTATTTTTAAGTCTATCAGTAGCAGATTTATACCATGGTGCATGAACAGCAGAGAAAATAGGAAATCTAGAGCCATGCATAAACCCTCAAAACATAACAGATGAAAAAAGAAAGACAAAAAGTTATGTATGGTACAAACCCATTTATATAAACCATTTTTTTTTTCAGTACTAAGGACTGAACCTAGAGTTATGCTAAGTTGCCCAGACAAGCCACACACTTGTCATCCTCCTGCTTCAGCCTTCTGAGTAGAAGGGGTTTCATGTGAGCACCACCATGCCCAGCTATATAAATTTTATAAAGATATGGAAAATAAAATTAGGTACTGTTTATGGACAGCATATAGTCAAAAAGGCATACGTGAGTACACAAAAATACCAAATTCCAGCAGGGGCTGTCTGAGAGGACGGAAGGCAATGAAGTCTCAGAAATGAGCTGGAAGCTTCAAATGAAATGAGTATCTTTCTTCCTTTGCCCTGGAGATGGGTACGTGAGTCCTGTCATGCAAATTCGTACACTCTGCCCCCCGGCAGTGCTCAGACCACAGGAGTCTAGAAGGTTTAGCCCCTCACCCGCAGGTCAGCCCAGGACAAATGAGTCACAGACCTCGGACTCAGAGCCAGGCAGGCTGCTGAGGCCCCCGGGCTTCGGGTCCACTGAAGGCCCACACTGCTGCTCACCTTGCTTGGTTCCCAGTATTCCCTCCTCCTAGAGCCTCCTGGAGATCCTATGTTCCACATGGCTGTAAATCCACTGCTGGTGTCATCCCTTCGGAGAGGGTCCAATGTAAGAATCTATTTGTTGGCTGGCAGGAGCCATGTTACAAGTCCATGGCCCCAGCGAGTCAGGTGATGCATGCTATAACCCCAGCACTTGGGAGGCTGAGGCAGGAGGATCACCAAGAATTCAAGGCCAGCCTGGGCTATGTAGTGAGTTCAAGGCCAGCTTGAACTACACAGTAAAATGCTGTCTCTAAAAACAAAACAAAACAAAACAAAACAAAACAAAACAAAACAAAACAAAGACAACCTGAGGGTATAGTCCAAAGTCCTTGGCCCCTAGGGTTTATGAGTGCCTAGTGTGGGCACAGGGGATGAACTAACAAATCAGCAATGAAGGCAGGGGTGGTTGCTCACTTTTCCTCCTCCACGCCACCCAAGCAAACTAGAATGAATCAGGACTTTTGGGAAAGGGATTCCCACCCTATCATTCATTCAAATACACACTGTGCACTTAGCTCACGCGGGGCACAGCTCCAAGCACTGGGCACCACCCAACAAAACAATATTCTCTGCTTATATTCAAGTGGAAATAACACTGCCTGTGGGGCCGCCCCATGCAAAGCACTGAGCCTTGAGCCTCACATACACGGAGCACTCAGGCTCACAGCCTGGGAATAAGCAGGTGGCACTGCTTCCCAGCAGCCAGGGGAAACCGAGGCACAGAGACTGGCTCCAGCCCGCACACAGACAGTACTGCTCTGCAGGGCTGTGAAAGGGCTCTCTCCTCCCAGAAGCAGAACCCAGTGACCCGATGCCCTGTTCACGGCTCCCACCCCCGTGCATGCCCCTGGCACAGATGGGGCATCCAGGCTGAGGCAGCTGGGAGATGCCAGGCCCCACACTGCTCACACTCAGGCCTTTGTCCTCCAAGCCAGCACTCGCCACAAGCTGCCCTGGGTGATGTCAACTCCGGGCAGAGCACAGGAGCTGGGGTGAGGGGTGCTTTCCCTGGCAGGAGAGGGCCGGCCTCTGTGCAGGGCACAGGAGCCTTCACAGGACTTTCCCCACCAGACTCTCTAGCTTGTTATTTCGCTCTATTTCATTTAAAGGGGACAAAAAGCAAACACTCACAGAGCCGCCATTCATCACTCTCCTATTACCCTGGGCCCTGGGGAAGAAGTGCTGACAATGATCTCCTTCATCTTCCTACTTCACAGAGCCAACTCTAGTGAGGTGGCAACCTGGTGGCCTTACCCACCTCCTGATGGCGTCACGCCCGGCTGTCCCCGTCTGCCTGGCTCCCTCCTCCTGGTGGATGTCACCCTGACTCGAGCTTTAAACAGCACCGCTGTGCTGACAGCACTTGATCTCTCCAGCCTGGCCCTTCCCAAACCCAAACCCCCACTGCCACCCAACACCCCCACCACCTGTCACCCAAGCACCCTAGCCCTCACACACTGAAAGGAGGATCTTTGACCTCCTCCACGTTTCTGCTGCCACCCCAGCCTTCACCACCTGGGGAAAATGTCGTCCCACTCTCTAGTTATTTGGGCCCCGTATGAATCCTCGTCATTCACTTGTACCCAAAGCTAGTACCAGTGTGAGTGTGTCAGCGGCCCAGCCGCTGTTACCACCACGGCCACCCAGTTCCCAGCAGACCCAGCCCGCTGCCTGGACTGGCATGGTAGCCTATAGTGGGGTGCGTGGTGTTCCCCAAACGCCACGCCCACTTGGACCTCAGAATGTGACTTTATTTGGAAAACAGGGTCTTTCCAAATATAAGTAGTCAAGATGAAGTCACATCCAGTCTGATTCCTCTATACAGGGCTCCAGAAGCAGCAGAACCAAGGCTTGGTAAGAAGCCACCCATGGTTCCCCCGGAGGCAGAGGGCGCGGTGAGGATGGAGCATAAGGGAACCTTCTCCAGTGACGGAAATGTTCTGACTCTTGATCTGCACAGTGGTCCCACGCAAGCAGCAGATGTAAACAGTGCACTGGGCACGAACGCTACACTTCAATTTAAAGTTTTTTAAAGTTTCAGACTTTTCTGAGACTAAAGCTCCCCTATTACCATCCTCTTTCCATCCCTCTGACCTCATCTCTCCCTGTTCCTCCCAGGCTTGACTCCTGACCTTCCTGCTGCCCCTCACACACACTCCTACGTCAGGGCCTTTGCCCTGCGGCTCCTTTGTCTGAACGCTTTTCCTCCAGATAATCCGGTTCCCTCCACTTTACCTACATCTGTTTAAATGTCATCTGAGACAGTTTCCCCAAAGACCAACCTAAAACAGCCGCCATACCTGAGCTCCCTTAAAACACCCCATCCTCCTCTATTCACTTCATTTCCTTAACGCCACATGACGTAGCTCTTAGATCTCCATGAGGACAGTGCCGTTTCTTTCCCTGTCCACTGGGAGATCTGCAGGACTCACAATGATGACCACCAGGTGACAGATGCTCCATAAGAAGCTGCTGAATGAAAATCAATGACTAAATCGCCATTTAATAGACAAGAAAATGGAGACACAGAAAGCTAAAGTCCGTGGCCCGTCACTCAGCCGGGGTGCACCAGAGCATGAACGGAAAGCCAGATTCTGTTCCCAACGCCTTCACGTCCCTTAACACTCATGACAGCTCTTTTGCGGGTGGCCAAAAGCTGAGAGATGTTAGCAAGGAGGGTGACAGATGGTATGTGTGCTGGCATCGAACACATCCTCCCCCTGCCCTGCCAGCCCCCACCCAGCTGCTGCTGGGAAACCTGCAATTTGGCCCACCAGGAAGACTGCAACAGAGAGAAAGAAAGGAGGGAGGGAAGGAAGGAAGGAAAGGAGGGATGGAGGGAGGGAGCGAAGGAAGGAAAGGGAGGTTGGACTCTTCCCTACCCATGCGCTGCCCTCGCCTTCCTGGCAGCTTCCTGTTTCCCAGGATCCAGCTGAGGCCAAACGGAGGCCACAGGTGGTGCTGCCCTCAGAGGGCAGCAACCTGGCCGTCTCTGCAAGTCGCCTTACACTAACACACCATCACCTTTGCACACTGTCCACAAAATTTTATGAACTAAGAGCACGACTGTTAATGTGAAGGTTCAGACAGCAGGAGTAAAAAGCCTCAGTCGATAAAGCTCAGTATGCTCGAGACAGAAATGGACACTAGCCAACCAATCCACCTCCCTCAGATGGTCGCTGGAACAGGGCTGAAGAGCAGGGTCTCACTCCAGAGGAAACTGCACGACATTTCGGGTCAGAATTATTGAAACCCTGTGCTGGAGACAGCACCAAACAGAAGTACCACTGGCAATTTCATCATATCATCTAGTTCTCTGGGAACCTGCCACCACTCCTTATGCTACACAGTATAACTGGTCTTAGTCCCTTGTAGCTGAGTGTGCCATGTGACTGTGTTCTAGCCAATGAGATGTCAGCAGAAAAGACGCGTGCACCTTCCTATTGTGCCCTTAAAAGAAGACAAATGTGCCTTCCTCTTCATCTTTTCTGCAGCCCACCACCTGGGATTAAGGCACAGTGGGCTGTCACTTTAGCCTGGACTATGAGGACACACCCTAAAGCCTTGACCCCTAGCTGTCTACAACCACAGAGTCAACACAAGGGAAAAATAAATGTCCACCTTGTTTAACTTAATAAACCAATTATTTGCAATCTTTGCAAAGTAAACAAAGAGTAACTTAACTCATATACATAGACAGAGTCTGGAAGACTCAAAGGAGGTACCAAATGAGAACCTAATTTATCCATTCTGCACGTGTGGGGACACCATCATGGGTATCTACTCTTCTGCCTGCCATCATCCATTCCCAGCTAACCTTGCATTTCCACAAATGCAAACCATTCATTTAAGGGTACATGCCACCCTCAAATTCCACAGTGTGGGTGGCTCTGACTGCACCCTCCCTCTCCAGAAGTGACCAAGCCGAACACCATTCAATCCCTTACCAACTGGTTGAGGGATTGTGTCTTGAGCTAAACTCAACCAATGAATATCAGACTCAGAATCTGCACTGTTACTATGAGGACAGAGAAGCTCTGTTTATCTTGAAGTTGCTCCACTTGTTGGGTCAAAGTGTAGAGATTCTGAAGGCCAAGTTGCCAACACTTGAGAAGATCCTGCCCAAGAATGGAGCCAAGAAGGAAAAGATGTACTCTAGATATACTTTCTTGGTGACACGACTTAAACACCTAGACTCTACTAGGCCTGAAGCCCCCTCTAAGGTCTTAAACTTAACCTATAAACTTGTTTTTATTGTCACTGTTTTGCTTAGCTGGTTTAATCCTATTTTCTTTTGCTTATAATTAAATAATCCTAACAAGATTAGTAACCCTAATAATGACGGCAGTAAGAAAAATGAGTACCACTGCTATCACTTCTATTAGTACCATTACTTTGATGAGAAATTGCCAAAGCCAACCTTAATCCAGACCTCTCCTAGTTTTGACAAATAAAGTTTTATTGGAACACAGGCAACCTTGTTCCTTTACATATTATTCTGGCAGCAAAACATTCATGGCAATAGCAGCATGAGATGAACTGTTGGCCTGTACTACACACAAAGCTGAAAATGTCCATCAGTCAGCCCCGTAAGAAAAAGCTGGTGAATCCATCCCTGTTCTGCAGCAGTGATGACCACAGAAGAGGAAGGGGTGAGGGGACACAGGCCAGCTGAATTCCTGAGGCTGAGGCCCAGGGAAGGGTGAGAGGGACTGGGGACACTCACCAACAGGAAGGCGCGCACCGTGGGGATCTTGTTGAGCTCCACTAGCAGCCTCAAGGCCTTCTCATGGTTGCTGCAGTATTCCTCGTACACGCAGAACTTGTCCTTCTGTAAGACAAGGAGAGAGCTCGACAACCCACAGCATGGCAGGGAGGCAGGCACCCTTCGAGGACAAGACACCTGGACCCTGGAGAAGAGGCCACAGCGGAGGGACTTCAGGAAAAGCAGCCCTGGTTCAGTTCACACCTCTCAGCTTCCATCTTTCCCAGCTGGGCCTGTGGCAGCTTAAGGAACATGCAGGGAAGCATCACAGACCAAGCTGAGCTGCCTGGGCTTCAGTCTGGCTCTACATTTCCAAGCTATGAACTTGGGGGTCAACTGCCCTCCCTGTGCTTCAGTGCCCCGACAGAAGGGGGTGTTAAAGGCATGGGAATTTTATGGCAGGGGGACAGCTGCTGGCCTCTCTAAGACCCTGAGCCTAAAGCTGCACTCTTTCCAGCCTCAAGGTCGCATTAGGGTCCATACCCATCAGTCATCGTTTCCGGAACTAGAAGGGACAGAAGCCTCCTTAGCAGGAAGCTCTGAGCTGAATGTGCCTGGTTCCAAAAGGCTTATAGACCGGCCAAACCCCAAACAAGGATGTCCTGGGGGAGGCCCTGGGGAGGAAGGCCACAGGGCCCGGGCCTGGGCTGAGATGGGCAAGAGAGTCTGAGAAGCTACGGAAGGAAGGGGTGGGGCTGCAAAGCCAGCAGCTTGTCTTGATTCTAAATAAGCCCTCAGCCAGCCTCTGATGGGCAGCCAGGAAGGGGGAAACCGAAGAGGAGGAGGGAGATGCATTCCAGAGCCAGAGCTGACCACCACCCTCTGCTCTCCTAGAAAGGCGAATGGATTCATGCCTCACCCTACCGCACACGGTCTTTACTGCAGTAGACCCATTTATACGTGGACAGGCCAAGGACAAGTCACTTGCTCAAGGTCTTACAGCTACAGGGATGGCAGAACCAGGATTCAGACTCTTCCTAACTCCCATGCGATGCCCAGCTCAGGGTCATGGCCTAGGTCAGGGATGGAAGTAGGAGCCAAATGCCCAGGATACAAATTTGGAGTCACAAATGCCCAGACTAAGCTCCAGGGTCATTCAGCAGAACAGTGAAGCAAATCCAGCTCCACATACCCTAAGGGGCAGGTGACTGGGGCAAGTGGCCTCCCTTCTCTGTGCCTCAGTTTCTTCATCTAAAAATGGACATAAGAATAGATTCAAAACTTGGGCCATCAGAGGAAGAAATACAGGTAAGATGAGTAGAAGAGTCCCTGACCACAATAGGCACACAGGATACTTCAAAATACTATGAACACAACTGGCAAACATGACCCATCAAGGGAAAATGCCAAAACAAACAACATCACAGTAATACAAAGCAGAGCCAGGCATGATGGCTCACGCCTCTCACCCCTGTAATCCCTGCACTCTGGGAGGCTAGGGCAGGAAGATGGGAAGTTTAAACCCACCCCAAACAATGGGTGACTTAGCAAGATTCTGTCTCAAAAGGGGGAAGGAGGCCTGAGGATGTAGCTCAAGGCAAAGGTGCTGGGTTCAATCCCCAGTGCCACGAAAAAATAAAATAAGCAATAATGTGTACACACACACACACACACACAAACACACACACATCACAGGACTGACAACCCTAACCCCATACCCAACCAACCACCGGAAGCATCACTGCACATAAGCTACATGTTCCGAACACCACTCTCATGCAAAAACACACACAAATCATGACATACAACTCCCTCACCCAGTCTGTGCACCCACCCAGAGGCTGGAATATAAAAACAAGGACAGGCAAGGGAGACAGTGGACCCTCAGCACCTGCACAAGGTCCGAGAAGATCTTTCCCACTTCTGAGGGTCTCAAATAAGCCCTAGGGTCATACTGACCAAGGCGGGGGGGGGGGTGGTAAAGGACCTCAGGAGCACACAGCCTCAGCAGTCACATCCAAGATCACAGGTGGGATAGGGACAGGGCCTGAGCTGCACAGAGCGGGGGGACAGGGACTGGCTGCCTCAGGAGCTGCTCAGCGAGGCCCCTGTAGAGATGCAGAGAGGGCTGGGCTGAACACAGACAGTGACAATAGTAAGAGGCCTTGACCTGCAGAAGAGCAACACAAAATGCCCCCACAGCCTGGGTATCCCCTGGGCATACCGACCCCACTATCAGTACTGCTCTGAACAGAGACAGCAGAACCCCACACAGCCACCCCCACCACCTGCCATCAGCAGGCTCTGCAGCCAGACCACCGCTCCCACAGACCCAGCCAGACTCTCCCGGTCCCCAGCTCTATGAGCTTGGGCTCGATAGGGCAGGTTCCTGAGCCTCTGCATTTTCATCTGTAGACCATGGCAGTAATGGCATCTTCATCGTAAGGCTGACAAGAGCACTGGCAGGTGAATTTATAGTCAGTGTCCAAAGCAATGCATTGTAGAAGCCAACTGGTATTAACGCTGCATATTAATGTCACTGTCACCATCATCACCACTGTTATTATTTCAGAAAGGTCATCACCTCATGGATGAATTGATCTGTGATGCAGTAGGGCATGGGATGGGAAGGTTTCGATGATAAAATATGAGTCAGTGAGGAGGTAGGTGAGCAGCTGAGAAGTTACGGGCCTGGGGAAGCAGCTGCCTGGATTGTGTGATTTGCGTCTCATTCCCATTCTCCCTGTCTTCCCTGTCCCCAGATGGGACCCCCCATGGGATAAGTCCGCCCTACTGAGGCTACTACTGTGGTGCTGTGGGCAAAGTGTGCCTGGCAGAGATGAGGCACCATGATTAGTTGAAGAATGAAAGCAAGAAATCAAGAGCGGAAGGGAGAAAGAGCCAGGACAACCAGCTCTGTGCTTCTTTCAGACTAATCTACCCACCCCAGCACCACAGGGGATGGTGGGACCCAGGTTTAACCAATCAGACAGTTTCCTGTCCTGCCAGGAAGGGCCACATGCCCACACTGGCCTAGTGAGAGCCCTCACGATGGCATTATTGTGAAGAGAGGCTCTCCCTGAATTGCGGAGCTGAGGGTCAGCCCAGAGCTGCTGAGAGCTATCTTACACACACAAGAGGTATGTATCCCTTACACAACCATCCTCCTCCCAGAATGAAGCTAACGCACAGAAAAACAGAATCCAGAGGTCCTAGAAACATCCTATGGGCTCCTGGATCCAGCTATGCCTGACCAGATCATCTCTCCCCAGAAGTCCTTTTTTGGTTTAAGCCTGAGTTGCTGTTTTCATCAGTTACAGTGAAAATATCTTGTTAAGAGTCATACTCTGAAAGGAGGGAGAAGATTAAAACATGGGCCCAATTTCCACCTGTACTACAGGGCAACTGGGTTGGGAGGCAGAGACCAATCTGTTTCCTCTCACACGCTAACCCAAGGTGGTACTGCCAGCTAAAACACTTCTGACCAGGAGTCTGAAGCCCCACAGCAAGCTCAGGGACAAGAAGACTGTGACCAGTTAGTGACATCTGCCTCAGGTACAGAGAGAAGAGTAGGTGACAAGATGCCTGTCCCCTGAGATCTTTCTCCGGTATAGTTTCCTTCAGCTTGAGGAAAGGGGTGGAGCCCTAGACTTGAAGCCTGGAGACCCTAAATTCAGCAAATGGACATCCCCACCTCAAAGCCAGCTGGTCACTCCACGGCCCGCTATGGAGCTGCCCCACAGGGCCCCAGGCCCAAGACCCATTAGGCCATAGACGCTGCTTTGACAGCTGTGAGCCCCAGTGTTCCAAGTGTTCCATGTGCTCCTCAGGCCACGTGGGGGTATGACTGTGTACTGGGAAGAAAGGACACACGCTTGTGCACATGCAGATATGGTGGTTGGAGACCACGTGGCTGTAGGTTTGGGGTACAAAGAAGAAGAAACGGACAGCTGCCAGCTGGGGACAGCAGGGAGGGAATGTAGCCCCCAGGAGGAGGGAGGAGGCGAGAGCTGTCAGAGGTAGTAGCTGATTCTCAGTGTCCGGGTGGTGACCTGGCTCTGTGGGGACCACCTACTTCAAACCAATCATGTCACAGCCAGAAAGACTGAGACCAGAGGCAGGAGCGGCTGGGACACACAGGCACCCCCTCCAGTAGGGAGAGAACGAGAGGCAGGTGGCCACCCTGAAAGGTCCCCCCTACCTGTCACGGGGAGAGGGTGAAACAGCCAGCCACCCCCCCCCTCACGTGCTGAGGCCCCATTAGCTTCTTGTGACTCTCAAAACAAAACCCACGCTCCTGGCCTCGGCCATAGCCCTCCAGGACCTGGCCCTTGACACCCCGACCTCTCACCACAGCACCTCCCTTCTGCCCCGAGGTCCCGAGCGTGTTCCCAGCTCGGCGCTGGTGCCCTCTTCTCTCAGCCTGGACCACCTCCCCCAGATCATCCTGTGTCGCCCCTAGAGAGGTTATCTCAACCTGGACAAGCCAAACACAACACAGGACACACAGCTGAATGCTGATGTCAGATGCACAAGAGCTACCATGTCTGTCTGTCCCGAATATTGTGAGAGGTACTTAGGTTAAAAACCTGGGTGATGCTCACCTGAAACTGAAGCTTACTTGCATGTCTCAGGTTTTTATTCGCTAGGTGGAGCAGCCCCGACTTCCAGGTTGAAGTCAGCCCCAGGCACAGTCAGTCTTGAGAACAGCTGTCTTTTCTGTTCGTCACAATCCACGGCCATCTGAAATGACCTCACCCAATGACTTACCCTCCATTCCTCACCCTGTGAGTCTCCCAGCTGCAGGGAGCAAGTCTGTCCTACCCCACGCCACGTCCTTAGCCTAATACAGGCCTGCCGCTCAGAAGGTGCTTAGTGTGTATTGCAAAAGACTTTGTAATCTAAGATTCCAGAACCACAGTATTCAGCCTTCATCCCAGCTCTGACATTACTACCTATGCAAACATGTGCTGTAATTGAACTTGGCCTCAGTTTCCTCATGTGTAAAACAGATAATTATAGTATCTGCCATTAAAGGATATTGTGAAGTTTTAATGAATTGATGTGTAAAGCACTTAATGTAGTACCTGGCACAAAGGACAATTTCTCAGTGCCAGTTTGTGATAAACTGGTTGGGTGTGAGGTCTGCTGGCCAGGGCGGCACCACTGGGCAGCCTGTGAGCCGAGCTCCCCGCTCCCTGGACAGCCTGTGGGCACAGCTGTGCCATCACCTCTCCCAGCCACGCCAGACACGGCCTGCTGGCAGGCAGTTAATGAGGCCTGGGAGAGACCCTGGATATGGGCCTCGTTCCTTTGGGGCTCGAGTGGGTGCGTGGTACACAGGGTAGACAGAGCTCAGCAGGGGCAGAGGCACCCAAACCTCCAAGTGGGGCACCTTCAGTCCTCAGGTAAATCCCCCGGGCTCTGTACCCATGCCCAGGGGAGCCCGTGGCCCAACCTGGGGGACCCCAACGACACCAAAGCCCAGCCGTGTTCCTGCAACTGTGCACACCCTCCAGGCCTTCCAGCCTGAGAGCCCCCAGGGAGCCTCAGGGGAGGCAGGTGGGGCCTGCAAGCTGGCTGTCAGCTGCTCCTCGAGGGCACCTGTGCGCTCATCTCCAGCCTCCAGAATCCGCCTGCCACAAGCGCTGCTGTTCAAAACCGAGACAGAATGACTCAGGGACATCCTCCGTGAGCACGGGGGCAGAGGGGGCGACTTTAAATTTTAAATTAAAAATATGACTTGAAATGGAAAACACTGACTCACACAGAGAAAGCTGGCTCCTTGGCTGACTGTCACAATTCGCTCAAAGAAAGTCTCCGAACATGTGACATGACAGGCTCGTGGCGCCTAACGCTGGTAGAGCTTCCTCCTGAGGAAGCTGAGGGCGGGCCTGGCGCTCGAAGGCGGGTGGGCATGAGTTTGGGACAGAACGCAGCGACACAATTTGGAATCTATGCATTTGTTCTTAGGAGGACTTTCTATTTATAGCAAGCACTGTTTTTCCATTTCCATTTTCTACTTCCAATGATGATGAACATTTCCCACTTTAAGTTTGTTTAAGGTTTCTAAGTGAGTCAACCTTTAAAGGATTAAACAGACACACAGGGATACAGAGATAGCAAAAGCCACATAGGCAGCAGGGGAATCTGTCTGACCTTTGGCTTTGCCTTGAGGTTTAAAGTCCAGCTCCGCCACTTATGTAGCCCTGTCTTTGGACTTAACCTGCCTCAGTCCCTCGAGCCGGACTCTGCCTCTGACGCAGAGACAGGACAGCGCTGTGACAAAGTCCTGCCCCGTGATGCTTATTTTCCCCAGGAAGACAAAAAAAAAAAAGCAGCAAAACAGCTGTAGGTCAGACAGGAACAGGAACAATAAAGAACACCATCTTGGGGTGCAGGAGGGCACGGCCCCCCATTGTCCGACAGGTGCACGGGAAAGGGCTCAGAGAAAAGGCCACGTGGAAAAGATGTGGAGGCAGAGGAAGAGCGCAGGGAACAGAGGGGAAAGCCGCTTGGAGGCCCCTGGATAGGATCAGCACACTCCAGAGGAGTGAGGGGACTGGTGGGCGGGGGGAATGGAGGTCCCACGTGGGGAGCGGACTGGCCAGCAGGAGTGTGCAGATTATTACAGCACGGGGAGCCTTTGGAGGGGAACATGGCCCAGCAGGCTCCAGTCTGGGGACCCCGCCCACTGTTGCACCCCAGAAACCAGAAGGTGCCAGAGTGCCGACACTTACACACCAACAGGCTCCGAGCACTTGTGACACGCAGCGCTGTCACCCTGACTGATTCTCTCAAGCACCCGAGATGGTGGCTTCCGATCTCTGCTTTACAGCTGCGGCAGCCAGGTCTCAGAGTGACCAGGGCCTTTGCCCAAATCCCAGAGCTAGGAAGTAGCAGGTCCAGATGCGAGGTCAGGCAGCCAGGCTAACACTCTGGACCTCAAGGCGCAGGCAGGAGGCGTCTGGGTCCTCATGATACCCTGAAGCTGCTCCACCAAAAACGAAGTCTTCCCAACCCAGACTTCCTGGGCTAAGATCCTGGCTGGCTGGAGAACGTGCACCACAGACCATGGCGCCCCAGGCGTCACGCCCTCCCCCCGACACCCAGCTCAGCGCTGGTCCTACCCCAGGGCTTCACTCAAACTAACCCACTTCATCCTCACGGCAGCCCACAACAGGAGCCAACGTGCCCCCATCTCACAGAGCTGAAGACGGAGGTCCTGGGGGGGCAAGGTGACCTGCCCAGGGTACTCAGCTGGCTGGTAGAACACACACTGAACCTTGGCAGCCAGCTGCAGAAGCACAGCTCTGGCTCTTTCCCTTTCATTCTACTAATCAGAAACCTCTGAGCCAGCCTCCCCCTCCCCTGCTCCACAGCCAAGGGCCCTTAAAACCTGAGCAGATGCCCCTCCTCGGTGTGTCTCCAAGACAGACCTCAGAGCCCCCTTCCTGCTCTTCTGCATGTCCTATTTTGGACATGGAACTGTGTGCCCAGAGCTGCCCTGAACACTCTTCTTGTATTATCTCCCTTATTTCTCCCTGTGACACCTGGTGAGTTTATACCCATCTTACAGTTAAGAACACTGAGGCACAGACACACTAACACAGCTAATGAGCAGCTCAGCAGCCGGGCCAGAAGCAGGGTCCCCTCAAGTCAACAGTTCTAGGCTGTCTCTCCCTCAGGGCAGGGCTACCAGATCCCAGCATCCTGGACTGTGAGGGCATCAAGAGGCGACCTGGAGAGTGAGACAGCAGCGAAGACGATGGGCATGAGACCTAACACCAGCCAAGTGCTGACCGTGTGCTTCTAGGCTCTGCCTGGCACTGCCACCGAGGCTGGACCATTTCCACCACGGGGCATCACAAACACCAGAGGGCAACCCTACCCTCTCCCAGGGAACAAGACCTGAAACACTGTCTCGACACGGTTCTGGGTTCCTGCACACCCACACTCACGTGTGGGAACCACGTTTCTGAACCACACTGTCTGGCAAGCGTTTGGGTGCTTTACCGGAGCCTCCCTCCTTCTCGGTCAGAGCAGGACACTGAGGCTGAGCGGCACAGCCTGCCTGGAGCATCACGCCTGAGGCTGCAGTGAGCTTTTCTCCCTGTGGAGGGTCCCAGCAGCACCGGACAAGATGGTATGGCAAGCATGGCCTTGGGTGGGCTAAGCCCTGCCACTCCAGGGTCTCAGGACTCCCAGGGAGGAGTGAGGCAAGGTCGATGCCCAATAAGAGAGCACCAAGAGCATCACACACCTACCTCACCAGCCAGCCTGTGGTCAACCCCAACCAGACCCAGGCCCGTCTGATGCCATGTCCACACCCCTCACCCCCGGCTGCCTGTCAAGTCATTCCGCAGCACAGGGGTCCTCCACCAGAGCTGGCACTCCATGTCAGACTGAGAGAAGGGAGAAGGGCTAAAATCGCCCACACTCCGCAGGGCTGACCCGCTTCCCTTTGTCGTGGGGTGCCAGGCTGGGCTGCTGCCCACAGGGTCACTCCCTCTCCTGACAGCCGGGAATCCCCCAGGGGCTGGGTCGAGATACTCACGAATTTCAAGAAAACGTTCCCGAGTTCATGCTGAGACTGAGGCTCCGGGTGCAGACAATACTCCAGCGCAGCCAGGAAATCCTTATGAACCTCCAGGATGTCTTCAATGTTCGAGAACAGGATCTGCGAGCACACACGGGGCCACGGACAGCATGAATCACAGCTCAAGCCCCGTACACGGCCGGGGCTACAGATCAGGGGTCCAGAGTTCCCGACACAAGAGGACCCATGTTCAAGCCCCAGCACTGCAAAATGATGATGATGAGATGATGATGACAATGGTGAAAAGGAGGAAGAGGAGGAAATAATGCCCAGGGCAAGGGAGCTTAGAGTAAAACAGGCGTTCTCAAACACTGCAGCCATTCACAGAAATAATTATGGCAGAAATACGGCCAACATTTATTTATTCATCAGGATTGATGACTGATCCTAGGCCGAGGCCATTATGTTCTGTGATGCCATTTAATCCTCACTAATCCTCCTAGGACGCAAAAACTATCCTCAGCCCCAATTTATCAATGAGGAACCGGGGCTCAGAGAAAAGAAGTGACATTGCCAGAGCCACACCACTGAGCAAGCGGCAGAGAGGGAAGACGGTGTGTGCAGGCAGGCGCCTCTCCCACCCCAACACGGCCGTGTGTCCAACCCGAGGGCTAAGCCGTGCTGATGAGTCCCTTGCACACCCCATGGCAGTGCCACAGCTCAGGAACATATGATAAGGAAGGGTGTGCACTATGCCAACTGTCACACAGTGGATGAGACTGTCGGCCCCTTGATTCCACCTAAAAATTTAAACGCATAGCATTTAATCTGGCAACTGGACATTTTATTTGCTTTTCTTTCTGGAGACAGTCTCTCCATGCCTTGAACTCATGACAATCCTCCTGCCTCGGTCTCCCAAGTGCTGGGGTTGCAGGTATACGGCATCACACCTGACTCTACATCTTAGAACTTAACCTTTTGGTCAGTCATTTCCAACAAGTGGAATTTTGGGCCCAGCAGACACATGCAGTGTTTGGAAACTTTTGGTTGCCACAAATCAGGAGTGAGGGGGGAGAGCTCTCCTGGTGCTTCACACGGGCTGAGCACACCGCTGGGCCCGCACAGCAGTCAGGACGGCCAGCAACAGAGCAGGGTCAGGCCGAGTGTGAGCGGCCCTGAGGGGGCGAGCTGAGCGGCGGGCCAGGCGGGCAGTGCAGCTCCTCAGCAGGGATGGAGCATGGAAAACAGCCAAATGCCCGTCTGCAGGGAGGGGCTAAGTTCAAATTAAATGAATTCCACATGCCAGAATGCTATGCAGGCTGTAAAAAGACCCTGTAGGTCCACATTCATGGATAGAGAATCCTATAATGATCCTCAGTACGTATTTTTAGGGGGGAGGAAAAACATCAAGGTTCTGAACAGGGTTCCACTGTGGGCTCATCTGTGTAAAAGAACACCAGAAAATGCCAGTCCTACTCATGCTGGTAAGAGCAGAGACTTCTTGCATGATAACTTAGCAACTGTAGGGCCTCTGGGGAGGACTAGCAGAGATTTTCTTTGTAGTTAAACTGTCTTTAAATTGCATAAATTCCAGTTTCCTTTTAACAAGTGCATTTGAAATTTAAATTTTGAAGTGCTCACATAGTTCAAAAATCAAACACAGTATCACAAATACAGGGTGACATCTCTGACCCGTCAGTACTTCCTGAGCACCTACTATGCACCAGGCTCAGTGAGAGGCCAAGTCGCTGCCATCAGAGAAGTGACATTCCAGTGAAAGGAGACAGACAACAAAGAAGTTAAATACAAGTTTCTGAGGTGACAAGAAATAGTGTACAAAAAAATAAAACCAGGGCCGGAGGGTTAGCTCAGTGGTTCCGGCGCCTGCAAGCGCAAGGTCCTGAGTTCGATCCCCGGTAACCATATATAATGCTGGGCGTGGAGACACGCCCACCAGCAATCAACACCGCATACCACAATGCCAGACGTGGTGGCTCACGCCTGTAATCCCAGCACTTGGGAGGCAGGGACAGGAGGATTGCTGAGTTTGCGGCGGCTTGCCTGGGCACCATAGTGAGCTCAGGGCCAGCCTGAACTACAAAGCGAGACCCTATCTCAAAAAGCAAAAAATAAAAAAATAAAACCGGAGTCTCAGGACAGGGTAAGAGGAGATGCCTGCAAATCTAAATAGCTGTGGCTGCCAGGGACAGTCCCACCAAGCAGGTGACTTGTGAATCGGGAGGGGAAGGAATGAAGTCCAACCCCCAGGGCCCTTCAGATACACCAGGAAGTCTGCAGAAGGGGACCCCTGAGGGTGGAGGGCCCAGGAGCGGCGGTCCACTCACTCCTGCCGGTCTGAAGGAGCCAGTCTCTTCCCCCGGACCTCACAGGAGGCATGAGGGGCACTCGTCATGTGAAATGGGCCCGAGACACCTGCACTGCTCGGTCACGTTTCCCTCCCCGCCTGTGCAGCCCACACGGCTGCAGCTGCTTACATTAAAAGCACATATCCTAGCTCCTACTGTTTGACTTACTTCACAGAAGGGCTGCACATTTTTTTAAATATAGCTACCTTAAGTAAGGCAATTTCAATACTTAAGGATATATCCAAAAGAAATGAGAAATGTCCACCCAAAAATATATACAAGAATGGACATAATGGCCAAAAACTAAAAATAACAAATATCCATCTACTAGAGAATAGATATGTAAACCGTGGTCCATTCATACTAAGGAATACTACAGAGCGACAAGAAAGCATGCGCCAGAGCTACAAACAGCAGCATGAGCAAATTTCACAGGTGCCCTGGTTGGCAGAGGACCCTGGGCACGAAAGAACTCGCTATGACATTGAGTTCAAAAACACACAAAACAGGCAGTGGCCCCAGAAGCCCGTGTTATCTTTGGGGGGACACTGGCCGATGGGGCACCAAAGGGCCTGCTGGGGGCAAGAGACCCTCCCTGTCTTCCCTTGGACTATGGTCGCACACCCACATTTAGAATTTGTGCCCCTTACTCTAGGGGAATCGTGCCTCATGAAAAAGATAATTTCCTAAAAACTATGAAGTTGCAATTTAAAAGTATAATAATGAACTTTTACATTATAATTTGATGGAATAAATAAATATAAAAGACAGCAGGTATTAGTAAATACTTGCTGAATAAACAAGTGAATGCACGAATACATAAAGAGCTTAGACCCTGGTGTTCACACATGCACACACATCATGCCTGTCCCCCAGGACCAGCCCCACACTGATACTCTGACATCTTTGAGCCCAGTTTTTTCCTATACAAAGAAGTGGGCTTGGAATTACCCTTGACCAATTGTCCTGTTAACTGTGGGGCACTTGGACACCCACACCCCTCGTTTTTCCATTCCTCCTAGGACAGGACCTTGGGAAGACTGAGGACAGAAACACAGCTTCCCAGAGAACAAGGTCTCTCTGACAGCCAGGCCCGGGCCAGGGCCTTAGCCAGACACACAGAAGGCTCACTGATGCCCTCCTCACACTAACCAGAGCCCCGGCCAAGAGAAGCCAAGTCCGATGACTCACCGGCCTGCCCTGACACAGTGCAGGGCACAGAGTGCAGCTGGGGGTGCCCGGCTCCCCAGGCACATGAGGAAGGACTTTCCACTGGCTCTAAGCCAAGGGGCTAGACACAAGGAGATGGGAATGAGGCAAGCCACGCTGAGCCCAGAGAGGACATCTGCCACCTCCAGGACAGAGGCCTGGGCCTGCGGGGAGGCCTGGGGAAAGCAAAGCCGGTGGCCGGGGTGATGCACCTCCTCATCCCACACTTCCCAACCGTCGCCCCGGAGGGCCCAGCACGCCCACAGTGACTCTGAGAAGGGCTGGCCCAAGGGTTCCCACCTTCACATTCTCCTCCGTGAGCCCCTTCTCCACTGAGTCTGCCACATTCTGCCGGATGCGGTGCAGGAAGGCCTAGGAGAGAAGCAGGAGAGGTGAGAGCCCGCAGCTCACAGGACAGGCACAGATTTGGCCCCACACGGGCCCGAGAGGCGGGGACTAGGGCCTCGGGTAGGGGCCCAAGAGTTAAGTCTGGCCTTCCCTCAGCAGGGTGCTGGCTGCCGGGAGCTGAGCCTGAGGGGCCCGCGTTCCCTCCGCCCCCATCTACCGCCCTCGCAGGCTATAGCTGGGCTTCCCTTTTCCATCTCTCCCTCCTTTTTCTTCAAAATTTAACAAACTACAACATCTATACGGCTCAAAGGTCAAAAACATGCCGAGTCTCTCTTCCACCTGGCCTGGTCCACTGAGGCGCTTACAGCACCCGTGAGAGCCACAGCTGCTTCCTTCAGTTTCCGTGCAGAGACTCTTTATGTAAAATATACACACATCAGTTAATACACAGACACACAGATACACACACCCCTTCTCATTTTTCTTTCTTTTTCTGTGGTACTCACTAAGTCACTGAATGCCCCAGGCCGGGCTTGAACCTGCCTCCATCTCCCAGAGTGCTAGGAGACATCATCACATCCACTTTGTTCTTTGCTCTTTTTGTACAACATAAAAAGCCAGTGTGCACAGGATGGCCCGTGCCTGCTGCACCCAGGTCACACTCCAAGAGCCCCCCCATCCCTGCAAGACCCTCCCCACCTGCAGGCAGGCGCCTGGGACCCACGGGAGGGACACTTCACGCTTCCTGCCACCTCCCAGAGAAAGCTCCCACTCTGTGAGATGCCCAGTGTAGCAATAAATGGGCAGAATGGTGGGGATTATCTAGGAGCAGCCATTTGTCCCCTTCCATTTGGCACCACATGAAAAGGCAGCCTCCAGGTATCACCTGATGCTCTTAGCTTGGGGACAGAGATAGAAATCAGGATATTTTTCAACACAGATTCCAGTTTCAAGTGTGGATGAAAGAGCATGGTTTGGGGGAAAAGGGTTAAGCATAAGGGAGTGCAGTGTGGCCTGGTGCCTTGGTGTGGGTAGGGCAGAGAGGGCCAGGGGATGAAATCAAAGATGGAGGGGCAGTTGGCACCTAGGGAAACCACGGCCAGCAGCAACCTCTGCCTGGTTTGTGTCAACATATGGGGCCTGGCCTAGGCTGACCTGCCAAAACTGGCACAGACAGCCCCAGGAAAAGGAGTCCCTGGCCCATTACAGCCACAGGGACACGTGGGCATTGATGGGCTGCCAGCCACCAGCCCTGCCAAGACTGGTAAAACGGGGGCCCGGAAGGAGTCACCAGTGAGCACATGGCCTCGCTGTCACGCAGCCAGCTGCAGGCTCATCAGGAGCATGTCCTGTCCCGCCAAGCCCATCCGAGGGAGATCTCTGCATGCTGGGGAGCTGGCCCAGGCAGCCCAAGACAGCAAGGACCTGGGGGCTGGGCAGGTGTCAGAGAGGAGGCTGGCCCCCAACGGTCGGCCGGCTGTCAGACCCTTTATGTGACCCAAGTGACTCCAGGGTGGGCTCCACAGACCCTGCCACTGCCCAGACTCAGGCCTGCTAAGACAGGCACGCTGGCACTTCCCAGGGCAGGACACAGAATGAGCTGGGACACAGGGGAGGGTAGTCTCGTCTCTGTTACGCTCAACACTGGCAACCCCATCCTTGGGGCTCGTTGGCGACCCCCTACTTTACAGCCCCAGCCCAGGCTCCTCTGCTGGAACCCAGGCTCATCTGCAGCTTCTTCCTCAACTGCCCTCCGAGAACCCAAACTTGACATGTCCAAGCACTGATTCCAAATCTCCCCTCCAAGCCCACGCTTCCCCAGTCCTCCCCACCTGGTTAAGGAGCCCTGTGCCTTCCAGGATCTCCACCCACCCCTCCCTGTCACCCTCAGACCCTCTCCCTGCCCAGCCCTCAGCAGACGCTGTCCTGTGTGCCAGGCACTGCTGCTGTGCCTGTGGACGGAGGCCCCCCATGGCCTCCTGCCAATCAGCAAATGCAACTGCTTTGCCTGAAAAACTTCCCAGCCTGCACAGCCACCATCCAAGCTACCACTCTTTCTGGCCTGGAGTAACATGGTCACCTCCTCCCTGCCCCCACCCCATTTGTTCTACGCACACACAGCCGAAGAAGTCCTTTTAAATATGTAAGTCAGGCCGGGCACAGTGGCTCACGCATGTAATCCCAGCACTCGGGAGGCAGAGACAGGAGGATTGCTGAGTTCAAAGCTTGCCTGGGCTACATAGTGAGCTCAGGGCCAGCCTGAACTACAAAGCGAGACCCTATCTCAAAAAAAAAAAAAATGTAAGTCAGATCCTGTCTACCTACTGCCTAACACTGTTCATGGCTTCCCAGTGTACTAAAAATACAAATCTAAATCCATGGCCCATATAGACTCCATGGCCCTGTCCTTCCTAAACTCCCTGGCCTCACCCCACAACACTCCATCTTTTCACACATCAGCAACCTTCAGCCAAAACTGTTCCTACCTCAGCATCCGTACCGTGTCATTCCTGCCTATGGGACATTCCCCAATCCACCCTGACCCAGCTTCCTTGGCTCAAATGTCATTTCCTCCAAGAAGCCCTTATTCCCTTCTTTAATTATGGGCCCATTTGACAAAAGAAGAGAAAACTGAATTTAAGCAAATCGACACCCTGCAGGTGTCCACTGATCTTGCTTTTGAAAAATCCACAGGGACAGAGGACAGAGGCACGAGCCCCTCAAGGATGTCTTAGCAGGCTCCAGGACACGGATGGGAGTCCAGTCTCCAGGGCCTGCCCTCCCCAGACAGCTGAGAGACAGAGGCAGCCCCAGCGCCCCGTCAGAGGGAAGTGTGCTCCTCCTCCCCTGGCCTAGATGGGGCTTCCTGTCCCCGTTTCTCCAAGGGAGCTCGGCAACCACTATTGTGCTGGGACAATGGGAGGCTGAGGCCACCCACAGAGAAGTGCAAACAAGCCCGCAGGATGGCACAGGGAGCAGCTCCTGACCTGTGGAGAATGGGCCAGCAGGGGCTCCGGCCCAGCCCAGCCCAAGAAGCCAACACCCTGCCACGACTGCCTTTTCCAGGCAACCAGTGTTGGCAGGGCACTAAAGGACCGCTGGGGTGACTGTCTGTCCAAAGCTTGACAGCTTTGGGAAGCGGAGGCTGAAGCTGCTCTCAGCCTAGAAACTGGTCTTAGACCCAAAACTGTTCCTGGGATTTGCAGAGCCGCCCAGAAGTTACACCCAGGCTTGGACGCTCCGTCCATGCCTGGATCACTCACCCCACCTGCCCTACCCAAGCCTTGTCTTTTGACAATGAAGATGAATAAGAAACGCATCCAAGGGCTGGAGATTTAGCTCAGTGGTTCTGGCGCTTGCCTCGCAAGTGCAAGGTCCTGAGTTCAATCCCGGTAACCACATACAGTGCTGGGCGTGGTGACTCACGCCCTCCAACAATCAATACCACATACCACAGTGCCGGGCGTGGTGGCTCACGCCTGTCATTCCAGCACGTGGGAGGCAGAGACAGGAGGATTGCTAAATTCGAGGCTTGCCTGGGCTACATAGTGAGCTCAGGGCCAGCCTGAACTACAAAGCGAGACCCTGGCTCAAAAAAAAAAAAAAAAAAGAAACGCATCCAAGACACAAAAAGGGAGAAATGACAACCACCCACAAACCCATCACTATTCAACTTTGGCAAATCCTAACACGATGCCAGGTTTTCTGGAAACCACTGGCAAAAGGAAATTCCTCATCTCGAAGTCAGACGGGTGCAGACCAGAAAGGGGCATGCACGGGGTCCTCGCAGGGCAGCTGGGTGCATCTGTCTCCAGGTCAGAACTGTGCTGCACGGATGACTGCGCAAGCGGGCAGCACGCATTTGCAGCAGCTCGCTTTTCCCATGTTGCTATGTGAATACCAAACCCCAGTATAGAAATGGGAGACAGGTGACACGACCCAGGGTGAGCACCCACAGAACTCCCACCCTGCTGGCTCCCCACGCCCAGGGACGGATCTGCCACTTCCCACACCACTTGCACCTATAGGCAACACGGAATAGTGTGCTCTGCGTGTTCACAGGATTGCCACAAATGATGTCCTTCCAGCAACGTGCGTTCCGCCCAACGTCATTTTCCCGGGGTTCTCCATGCGATTCACACATAGCCCCAGCCCAACCCATGCCATGTCCAGCTGCCAGCAGCATCTCCTGGCTGGAGTGCCCTCGCCCATGCATGGGACAGGCAGAAGGTACTGGAGGGCAGGGCCCCTTGGGAGCAGTCCTGGGCCGTGACTGGGAGGAGCCGCACACGGACAGATTAGAAAGGGTGCCAGGAACACCCGGACCTCGGTTGACTGCTGAGAACCTACTGAGGGAGGCAGGTCCCTGCCTTTCCCTACTCCCACCCACCCTCCTGTCCTGACAGCATTACTGTGACCCCCAGGTCTGGGAAGTGTGCAAGATGCCATTTCCCCCAAGTTTTCCCCGTGGGGTGAGGCTCCAGGCACCCCCGGGGCAGCCTGCTTGACACACCCGCCAGAGCGACACCTCCTCGCCCCCCCAAACCCAAGGTTGATTCCTGGGGTAAACCCCCAGCAAACAACTCCCCTTATGTTAATCCCAAGATGAGCTTCCTGGAGACAGACCTGCTGTGCTCACTTGTTGCTTAGGAGTTAAAATCAGTATGATGTGAGCACCCGTCAGGCTTCCGTCACTTCAGATGCCCCCACTGTCAGCAGTGCTGCCACAGTGAGTAAGTGCCCAGGAGCTCAGGCATCAGACGCACCCAGGAATCCGCTGGTGCGCACCCAAGCCTCCCAGGCTCACATGTGCACACTCCTCTGGCTACAGATTAAAGACACACTCAACTTGTTATGTCACATGGCTCTCTGGTGTGACCGTCCCCAGCTACACTCCAAACAGCAATAAATGAGAGCCCCCCCCCCACTCCAGAGCAAGGTGCACAGGTCACATTCATTCACAGGACAGACATCTGCTGAGAGCCGCAAGATGCCTTCATTACTTCTCTCAACCCGCACCATCAGATGTCAGGGGAGGCATTTTGGTCCACGGTGTAATAACCTGACAGAGGTCACCCAGCTAGAAACTGACAGAGCAGAACTCGAACCCAGAACTGTCTGGCTCCTTCATCCTGCTGGGAGGAGGAGGCCAGACAGGCTGCTCCCTGGGCTCCCAACCCAGGTGTCCCCACAGTCTCCAGAGCCTGGGGCTGAGAAGGAAGGAGCCCGGATTGATTAGTGATGTCTACCAAGGCAGAAAGGGAGAGATGTGGGAGGGCAGGAAGGTGACGGTATTACTGAGTCTGACACCAGGTCTCCCGAGGCCAGCTCTGCCCTGTCCTGCCCTGCTCTGCCCCCTCTGAGAAGAACAGTTCTCCACCTGCTGGGTGCTCTGCCCTCAGAGAGCTTTTGGCTCCTGGCACCCTGTGAGGAGAGCCCGGGGCTGCTGCCCATATACATCCTCCAGGACACAGGATGGTCCCACAGAGGCCTCAACAGGAAGTCCAGCCTAAAAGAGGTGCTCAGCAAGAGTGACTAAGATCAAGTCAGGATTGATCTATGAGACCTGCTGACGACGCTCCTCCGTCCCTCTGCTGGCTCCCTCAGCTCCAGCCTCTCTGGCCAGCTCTCTCCACCTTGAACCTGACTCCAAGCCGAACCCCACCCCTGTACTCAGGCCTGGGAACCTGCAGTTCTCTGCAGGTTGCCTAAGAGGCCTCTCCTTGGGCCCCAAAAAGAGGTCTCAACGCCACCCACACTACTCTGGGCCAGTACCTTGCGTGGGTGTTCTCACTGTGGGCATTACCCTCACCCATGAGCCTATGTGAGGAGCTGGCAGCGGCATGCATGGCACTCACACTCTGCCTAGGGGACAGCCCGCCAAGCAGGAAAGCGTCCTTCACGCCAGTCTTTCAGCACCCGCCCAGGTCCTGTACACTTGGAGTAGGTGATCAGACTGGCAGAGGGAAGAGGAGGAAGGTAAGAGCCAGGGGGCTGGAAACTGATGAAGGGAGCTTGCAGTAGGCGCCAGCAGTAACCAGGAACAGTGCCAGGGTAGCTACTAGCATCTATCGCCATTTTGTTTTTGTTGTTCTTGTTTTTGTTTTGCCAGACCGGGTACAGAATCCAGGGCCTCATGCATGCCAGGCAAGCTCTCTGCCACCGACCTCCATCCCCAACTCTTTGTATCTTACTTTGAGAGGGCCTCATTAAGACTCCTGCCTCCACCTTCTGAGTCACTGAAATCAGCCAGCACTGTCACGCCTGGCTCTAGGGCATTTTTTTTTTTTAACTACTGGTTATTTTACCTAACACCTTTGGGCTCTGCCATGTGCGAGGAGGTTCTCAAAGAGGTTTGGCTGGGTTTGGTTTTGCAATGAGGTCTCACCATGTTGAATGTTCTGGCCTCGAACTTCTGGTCTCCTATGATCCTCCTGTCTCGGGCTCCTAAGTGCAGGGACTACAGGCATCATTACTGTGCTCATCCACTCTCTTCGTGCTTTAATCTTCGCATGCTCCCACTGTTGCACCCATTTGACAGGCCAGGAAACCAAGGACTTCACACAGTAACGAGCTCACCCAAAGCCATGCAGTTGCCAACAACAGAGCCAGGCCTGACAATGGGCACCCACCCCCAACACACATCAGCAAGTGGCTGTGGGCCACAGACGGCATCAACCATCAAAACAGGTAGCAGCTGCCCTTTGGGATGCCCCAGGGAGCTGCCATCTGTATGGATCCTGTGGCTGTGGCCCTGGGGGATAAATAGCTCTCTGGAGAGAAAAAGGACAAAGAGAGGTCCTGGAGTTTCTCTGAGACCAACACCAGCAACTTGATCTGCTGGGGAGGGGGCCTGGCTGCCCCCAAGGACCCCTGCCTCAGTGACGTGACCTCACTAGACATATGGTGAAACCTGAGAGAGCCAGGGACAGGCTGGGGGCGGGAAAGGGACGGGGAGGGGGTGCCCTAAGGACCATCCCCAAGGTGAAGTAGAGAGCCAGGAGTGGCCAGGACCCTGTCCTCCAGTGATAACAAAACAGCCAAACTAACTTGGCAGGGGGCTCACACAGGCTCTCTGTGCAGTTCACACACTTCCCAAGGCCCCAGTGCCTTCTCTACTCATTCAAGCTCTTGGCATTTATCCTGTGGAGAAAGCAAATCTCGCACATGACATGAGCATTTAACTTCTGTGTGACTTACAACTCTATCACTGCGGGTCTCATTAAATAAATTATCGCCCATTTCAACAAAGGGCAGTCATGCCAAAATGGCTTGCAGAAGCCCACCCAGGGACATGGGAAAAGGGAAAATGTGGGAAACAGAGCTAGAAGGAGACACCCTAAACCATGAGTGGCTGTGACCAAGATGACTACCTGCCCCTAGTATCTGTTCTCTCCTTTGCTGTTAGTGACAAAACTCTAAATCTGAGGCTAAAAAGTATCTCCCGCTTCCCTTGCAGCAAAGTGCAGCCACGTGACTAAGCCCAGGCTAATCAAGTACAAGTAGATATAACAAATGAGACACCTTAGAAGTACCTTAGGGTGTGTGGAGAAGGATAGACAGGCATTCACTTCTGCTGTCCCTCCTTCCTATTGATTGGATCACAAATGCGATGCCTGGAAATCAAGCTATTATACTGCTACCACCAAGCTAAAGCCACGTGAAGATGGCAGAGCAGCGATAACGGAAACAGCAGGAGCTTCTCTCCCTCTTATGTATCCCCCATGTCCGCCTGGGGCTGCCTGTGACTGAGAAGGAAATAAGCTTCCGTCTCACTGAAGGTGCTGTTGTTTGGGTTTGCTCACAAGCCATGGGACCTAATTCCAGCTCACAGTACAAAATTACAGATCTCCATTTTCTTGCTATTGCTTTACTTTCTTTTCATATTTCTGTAATGAATATGATGTTGCTTGACCAAGAGTCATTTTTTTACCATAAACATTTTTTTTGTTGCTCTTGAGCATACCAGGCTCTCTTGCCCCTCTCTTGACCACCCCCTCAGCATCAAAGAGCCCATCCACCTCCTCCTGCTGGGGTGTGTGTCCCCATGGGTGGATGTCAGTGACACCAGCAAGGACCAGCACAGGGCTTCCTTCTGCAGTGGCGCCTCTCAACCGATCTCACCTCCCTTGCAATCCTGACTCTGGTGACCACAAGGCCATCAGGAAGGTGCCCAACCTGGCAGCCCCCACGAGCTAGCTCGGCATTTTCCTCCCTGGACGGTACATCCCCAGTCATGGTTCCCACAGCAGCCGGGCGGAGGAGACCCACCCGCTCTGCTCTGAGCACAGGGGCCTGTCTGGTCCAGAACAGCTTCACCAAGGCCCAAATTTCAGAGTCAAGACCTCATTTCTAAGGATGGTGACATATGTATTCTCTACTCTGAAAGGACCGAGAGAAGGTAACATTCATTTTATAACCTGAAACATACTCCTCTTCCTCATGCAGTACAACCTGTTAGAGAGCACACATGTATGTATATAACTACACAGTACACATCACAAATGTATCACCTCACAGGGCACCATTTTTTCTTTTTGCAACTGACCCCAGGGCCTTCATACTGAAATATATCCCAGGCCCTCCCCTTTTAAAAATTTACTTACAGTATCTTTTTTTTTTTTTCCTGAGACAGGGTCTCATTTATAGTTCAGGCTGGCCCTGAGCTCACTATGTAGCCCAGACAAGCCTCGAACTCAGCAATCCTCCTGCCTCTGCCTCCCAACTGCTAGGATGACAGGCGTGAGCCACCACACCCAGCACTGTGGTGTGTGGTACTGATGCTGGTGGGCGTGAGTCACCATGCCTGGTATTGTTGTACATGGTACCAAGGGATGAACCAGGGACCTTGTGCCGCCTAAGCAGGCGCCAGAACCACTGATCTAAATCTCCGGCCCGGTATTTTTATTTTGAGGTAGGGTTTCATTAAACTGCCCAGGCTGGGCTTGAACCCCACCCACCCCAGCTTTCCAAAGTGCTGGAAAGACAGGTGTACACCGCCACACCCGCCCTGCACTGCACCTTTAACAGATGACTTCTTCCCCATGGGCGCTTACAAATAAGTGCCTCCCTACAGTCTCAAACAATCAGGCACTGTCTCCCTCAGGCCCTTTAAACTTGCTCTTTGGTGACCAGAACTCTCTCTCTCTGGATACCTGCAGGGCACCTTCTCATTTCATTCCACCTGGAATCAAATGTCACTTGTGAGAAGCTGTCCCCACCCTTCCCCTAATCCTCTCCCTCAGCCCTCTTCACCTCTCCCAATGTACCATCTGCACCTGCTTCTGCCCCTGCCTGCTGCCTGCTGCCTGGCTGTCCATCTGCCACTCAGTGCCAGCCTCAGGAGGGCGGCACCCTCTGGAGCTGCAGCAGTGCCTGCACACAGTAAATGCTCAGTAAACAGTATGGCTCGCCTTCTATCAGGACAGTGCACCAGGCGCAGTGGCCACTGCCTAGCTCTGAGGTCAGACAGCAGGGCGGGCAGCTGCTCATGCAAGGACGGAATCCCACAGCTGGGCATCTCTGGGCTGCCCTGTGCCCTGTACACTGGAAGCCCCTCTGCCCTGGACCAGAGGAGGTTCTGGAGGGGCATCCAATCCATCTTCAAGAGGCACAGGAGGCATTGCTCAGAGTGACCCCTTTCCCCTGGGCCCGAGCAACTGTTCCTTGGACCTTGGACAAAAACAATGAGGCTTAAAAAATGTGTGCAACAAATCTTGACTTCACCATCTGCAAAGCAGAACCAAGGTCAGCACATCTGGCACCAATCAGTGCTTCTCAGGGCCAGAGAGCAGGGGCAGGGGTAGTGGGCAGCCAACAGGTTCCCCAGGATGGAGGCTGGGAGGGTCCCAGAAGCCGCCTGGGCAGGAATGTGGCACACAGTACATCCTGGGGAGGGAAGAGGGGCAGTGGGGAGAGGTCCCACCAAGCTGGGTGTCACATGGGCAAGTGGGCCCCTGAGACAGTGAGGGACACACCCCTGGGCTCTGAGAGGGGAGGCTGGGACCCACCCATGATTCTGACAGCAGGTGTCCAGTTGGAGTTGATCCTTGGCACCTTCTGTCTGCCTCGCAAATGACAAAGCAGCTCTGTCAGGCAGACAAAGCCATCAGGCCGAGGAGCACAGATGCTAGCAGTAGGAAGTATGGCAACAGTGTCAAAACGCAGCCTCAAAAGGAAAGAAGCTCCAGGCCCAGCAAGCAGGAAGTGGCCCAGCCAGGAGCCCAGCCAGGCCAAAGCCCGCAGGACCACCTTACTGGTGTGAAAACACCAAAATGCTTCTAGGCTGCCAGGGAAGGCTTTCTAGGGCAAGGCTTGAGCTCAGACGGCCTCAGACAGACACTTCACCCCAAGGCCATGTCTGCAGGGAACTCACACCCCTCTGTGTAACCCAACCTCACTGTGCCTCCATCCAAGCATGGACAGGGAGACAGTGACCAATAGCACAGGCTCTCACCAAAAAGCTGTGGCAAATCACAGGGTAAGAGGACTCGGCCCCAGCTCTGCCACCAGCGCTCTGTATGCTTCTCCCCCTCTACAGTGGGGTCAAAATGAGCACGCAGGCTTCATGGACTCACAAAGGGCAACACGTGCGGCAAGCACCTGCAGGTATGCCCGGTCCACAGCAAGTGCTCAATAAAACACTGGCTATCACCACCCCACAGCCTCCTGGGAGTTCGCAGAGCCCTCGTGTGGCCACATACCACCCCCTCCATATTCCAAGGAGGCCTCTGGCTGGCATCAGGGTGGCCCCAAAGCCACTCACAGCACCCCATGCCCCCTGCAATGTTGCCTCTGTCCTCTCCTCCCTGCCAACCACTGGCCACAGGACTCTGGGGAGGTACCAGCTTCTCTGAGTCAATTTCCTCACCCAAAAAGAGCAGTTTTTGAAATTTAGTACAATGATGCAGGTGAACGCTCCTGAGAAAAAGGCTTCCTAGAAAGGGCAGAGGCAGGGCTGGGAAGAACAGGATGATGGAAGGAAACGGGAAGTTGTTTAAGATCCTTTTCCGGGGGAGAAAGGCGTCTGCAAGGCGTGGGGCGGGAACTACTTCAGAGATGTTCGGGGGAACCTGACCGCGAAGCAGGCATTTGTGCACACCGAGACCTTTGACACAGCGACTCTGCGGGTGTCTGAGGAAACAGTGTTCTAGGAAGAGGGAACGGCCATTATAAAGGCCCTGCGGCTGTCAGTCCTTCCACAGCAACCCTGTCTAAGAAAGACATCTGTCCCTGCCCTGCTCCTTCCTCTGCCACCATGCTCATGGACACGCACTCGCCAGGTGTGTTTTCCAGGCTGTGTTCCATCTAGCCCACCTGAAAGTCACTTTTGAAGGAAAAGGTTTGTCTCTCTAGGTCACAGTGGTGTCCTAGAACATATGATAAGTCATGATTATGTGGCATAGACTTTCTCATCCACCCTGGGTCCTGATGACATGTACCCAGTTTTCAACCAGGCTGACCCAACCCCCACCACAGGAAGCTGAAGCAAAAACCCAAATTGCTACAACCTGTTGTGAACAGGCCTGATGCAATCGTAGGCTGGGGCAGACAGGGAAGTGGACACTTCCCCACACAGTCCCCACTGCCCTCACCAGCAACCTGCATCCTCAGCCAAGACCCAAGTGGCACCTCCTCTGCACCCCTGAGATCTTCCAAGCCTCAAACTGGTGGCCATGGGCATGTTCCATGTGGCCTGCAGAGGGCAATGAGAAAAGCCCCACCTACATTTCAGTATCAGATTTTCCATTAACATCCCACCTCCAAAAAGTGACCCAGGGGGTTCAGGTGCCCATGAGGCTAGAAAGGGCTGAAGCAGAGAGGCAGCCACTACCTTCACCCGGGGTGAGTGAGCCTGTTTTCCACCCCCAACCTTCCCATGGCAGACATCACTAATAGAGCACAGATCTCCATCCTGCTGAGTCTTCTCTATATACAGAATCTCTACACTCATTATCAGCCACACCCATAAAGTAACCTCAAATCCTTCCTAGTTAAAGTCCACTTTCTTCCTACACCTTTGGACTCCTCAGAATTTTTGTTTGCTAAAGAATAGCTCATCAAAGTGGGATTATAGCAGGATTCTAAACTTTGGCACCTTGACATTTGAGTGGATAATTAATTCTCTGGGGGGAGGGCTGTTCCACCACAAATAACATGGTAAGCAGCTTCTCCAGCTTCTACCCTCAAGATGCTGGGAGCAACCCTCCTCTCTCTAGCTATGACAAACAAAAATGCCTCCAGAATGTGCCCTAGGGTGTTTTGCTTTGTTCTGTTGGGGGGGGGGGGGCTGTTTCAGGATGTAGAAAACAGATGCAAGAGTCAAGAGTTTGGGGTCTGAGGGTCACTCAGTTGCTTGCCAGCCGTACCCCTCAGCAGCCTCACTGTGTCTCAGCCACCTGCTCTGGAAAATAAGGATAAACAGCGCAACACCTGTTAAATGGCCTGGAGTTTCTTTTGGGGTGACGGAAATGTCCTCAAGTTGAATGGCAGTGATGATGGCACAACTCCGTGAATATACTAAGACTCACTAGACTGTATAATTTAAATGGATGAATCTTATGTGGTGTGTGAATCACATCCCCATAAGCTGTCACACCAAAATGAAGCAAAAAGAGCCTCTGCCAGAGCTCATGGTACAGAAAAAGTGGGATAAAGTGTCTCAGGGGCACCCGAGCCTCTGTCCTGTCAGCCCCAGAGCGGATGGTTGGGAGGAAAAGCCTGAAGTGACCAGCAGCGCGGTGGGAACAGGCTCCTCTCTGGGTGGTATTTCCCGCCGGAATGTCCTGGACAAAGCATCATAGGGCCCCAGGATGCAGGGCGGGGCCGCTGGCTGTCCTGGGGTCCCTGTGCCGCCTGCATGGGACAATGGGTGGAATGTGGTCTCCTCTCTGTGGGGCTGACACTTGACATCTGAAGACAATGACTTTCAAGAAGTTTTGGTTTTTTTCATCAGTCCAATTTTTTTCATCTCCCCAAACAATCGCTGCTGGTCTGGCAGCTGAATGCCACCCCCCACCCCAGCTCACAAAGGATTGTGTTTACAGACCCAGAAAACAATGCACAAAAGTGACAGAATGTAAAAATAGTGGCACTTGGGGAACAGGATGGGCCGGTGCTCTGCAGCATGGAGAACCCTCTGGTTTCTTTTTCCCAGTGCCTGCTAGGATCCAGGGAGGAGACACAGGGCTGCTGACCACAGGGCCAGCTGTAGTCTGGGGTCCTCAGGTAAGGAGTGTCAGCGATGTGCCCGCTGCTCCCACACACTGCCTCATCCCAGACCGCCTCACCCCCAGGGTGCAGAAGAGGAGACCAGGGAGCTCTAGGCTGAAGCAGCAGTCCCAGCTCACGCAGCTCAGTGGGCTGCAGAGCACAGGGGCGGGCTTTCGCATGCGTCCACTCCAGCCCCGCTTTGTACGCTCACTTCCCACTCATGCTGGGCCCGGTCATTAAATCACCCCCAATTCCACGTGAGCAGTACCTTCGCCCCAGGCCAGCACTGGGCAGGAGAACTGCAGGACGGCAGTGACCCGGGGCCTGTGGACAGCTGGGTCTCTGAGAGAGGCCTCAACCACTCAGATAGAATATGAGGAGCCCCCAGTGTTGCCCACAGCCTAATCCACGAAGCCTACAAATACGTTATCTTACATGGCAAAGTGACTCTGCAGACTCCAATAGGAAATGGTCTTGAACAAGGAGATCCTCCCGGAGGATCAGCGGACCCCCATCACTCCAGCCCTTACACACGAGCATGAGGGTCAGAACCAGGGCACACTGCTGCCCTGAGGGTGGAAGGGCCACCGAGCCGAGGGACACCAGCAACCTCAAAGCTGGAAAGGCGAGTCACGGGACCCATCCACAGAGATCCCAGAGGAAACCCAGCCCTGCCAACAGCTTGATTCCAGCCCCCACAGAACCCCTTTCCTACCTCCAGAAATGTACGATAATAACAACTTTCCAGGACCCTAGGAATGGAATCCAAGGTCTTCCCACCGAGCTGCTTCCCCAGCCCTTCTTTTATTTTTCATTTTGAGACAGCATCTTGCTAAGTTGCCCAAACTGGGCTTGAACTTGTGATCCTCCAACCTCAGCCTCCCTGAGCACTGGGATGGCGGGATTGTCATGCATGAGGAATGTGCATTGTTTCAAACCAAGTTTGTGATGATTTATTACAGAAGCCGCAGGGAAGTAACACAACTACCCAGCTTGAAGCGTGCGCACGGTGAAAGCCAGCCTCCACCTCGTCTCCACTAACACGACCCCCACGCTCTGTCACAGGTAACACGAAGTAGATACCTGTGTAGCAGCCGTCCTCTGCACGATGCTCAGCAGACACTCAGTGAGCTGGGAGGTGCCTTTTCTCCAAGCCCAACAGTTTCTATTAACAAACACCCACTGAGCACAGGGGGTCTAATAACAGCCATTATTATAATGAGCATAACACACGAACTACCCCCTCACTGCCCCGATCTGTTCAGTTCCTGGCCTGAGAGAGCAGGAGGTCCCTGGGAAGCGGGGATGAGGGGCCCTCAGGACACTGAGCCAAGCACTGCATGATGCTGGCGTGGCACTGCCACACTCCAAGCTCTTACTGCACACCTGCGCCAGGGGTGCAGAGAAGCTGCTGCTGTGTCCCTGCTTCTCAGACAAGGAACAGCCTGGGAGAGGTGAGGGGCGTTTGCCCAAGGTCACCTCTAAGGGAGGAGGGTGGAGTCCAGGTCCGGGGCTTCACATGCCCCGGGCACCACACACAAACGCCACTGTGGGCCCCCAGCTCCCTGCTGCTCTGAAGCGACCGCAATGGCCCTAGGGGCAGGCCGTGGCCTCACCACCCACTGCCTGGGGCAGCAAGACCCTCTCGGCCTCCGGCCTCCACCGCCCCCTCCACCTGCCGCTTAGCTTCTCCCTCCAGTCAGATTCCCACAGCCTCCACCCTCCCCGAGGGGTCTGCCAAGGCCAGGAGCGGAGGGCTGCACAGCGCCGGACCGCATCCTGGCCTGGATTCAGCGGCTGCCCGGCAGGCCCGCCTCGCCTGGGGTCGCACGTCTCATTCCCACTCGTGTTCAGTTATGGCCCCGGCACTTGGCGCCACAGCGCCCGACGGCGATGCAGGCTGGTGAGCACAGAGGGGACTTTGTCTGGGGCTGTTTCTTCACCCTAAAACAGGTATCACAACAGCACTGACTCCAAGGAGCCCCGAGGAGGATGAGAAATGCTGCGCACGAGCCTGGGGGATCTGCAGGAACCAACTCCCCGAGGCCTTGGTCGCCCCAGCCACACACTGCGGGCAGCACAGTGTCCACCACTTAGGACCTTGTGCCCTGATTTCTAAACGTGGCCCTGAACGGCCTCGCCATGTGACCCTGGGGAAGCCACCCCCATACTCTGCCTTCTGTTCCCTCTTCTGCAAAACGGGGAGGGGTCAGATGAAGACCCCCACTCTGGGTGAGGTGGCCAAACCCACACATCCTAACCAATCCCCCACAGACTGTGACAGGGCACCAGGGGGCACAAGGGGGCTGTCAACAGCGCTTTCCGAGGGACTCAACCAGGGGCCACGGACCCCAAGCAGGGAGGACTGAGATCACCAGAGGGGCACCCAAGGCCTCCCCAAGTAAGCAACACCATGAGCCGGAAGCAGGTTGTGGTGACAGATAAACCAGCTCAAGACTCCCAGTCAGGGAAGGTGCATGAGTCTCTGAACTCCAGTTCCCCTTCTGTAAAACAGTCACATCAACTTCAGAAGATAAAAGAGCTAATCAGGCTCAGCTTTGGTGTCATCCATGCCAGGGTAAATGCCAGCGCCGTGCTACTGTCTGACATCACTTTTTATCTGTCAAAGGAGCATCGTGATAAAAAATCACTTGGTACTTGCCTGACACTTCCCTGCAACTGTGCGCCTCCTGACACACGCGGCTGCCGGCTGGGTCTGCCTTTCCCAGGACGGCCACACTTGCTCCACCTCAGGGCCTTTGCACACGCTGTTTCCCATCAACACAGCGCAGGACAGCTTTGGTGTCACGTTTTCACACGGCCCACCCTGGCACCCTGCCCAAAGCGCCTGCACGGCCTCTGCCCAGCCACCCCCAGGCCACCTGTGTTAATTCACTGTGAAGCAGGGTCACAGTCTAAGTGTCAGCTTCTACATCTCACTGTTCAAGAGCCTCTTCTCTCTGCAATGCCAGCTCCGGAAGCAGGGCCTTGGATCTGTCTAGTCTGCTTCGGCGTCTACCACATTTAGAAGCAGGAGAGGCAGATAAAATGCTCAATAAAAGGTTGTTAAACTCAGGAAGGAGAGAAACTACCTAAGCCTGGAGTATCCGCTTGCACATTTTTAACAGGATAAATAAGAACCTCTGGCTGAGCCTCCTGAAGAATAAGGGAAGCCCCACATGAAATCTGGTGTTCAGCACAGGAGACAGAATGCAATAAAGACTCAAATTTTAAAAACCACAAACATCCGCCGTCACCAGGAAAACGGATGGAGAAACTGTGGATCGCACAAGCGAACGCTGCTGATGCCCCAGGACTTCACGCCAGAGGCAGAGGCAGCAGCCGCATTGCCTTCACAGAAGCGCGGCTCCTTTGGACGTGCATCTGGGGTGCAAAGTGGGGGGAGCTGAGCATCAGTCCCTCAGAGTGAGGCCCAGGCGCCATCCTGGGGCTGTGCACTTACTGTACATTGCACGGGATATAACTGTAGCTCAAGAAGCACTACAGGTTTTCTTCAGCATTCGCAGCTACAATGGTGGCTGCCCCATCCTCCCGGTTCACCCTGCATGGCTGCCCCTTCCTCCAGCTGCAGGCCTCCAGCCATAGCTGCCCTTCCCCCCCACATCCCAGGGCCCTCTCTCCAGCCCACACCCATGAGGCCCTCGCTTCGGTTGGGCCTGTTTCCAAGAGACGAGCCACTGCCATGCTCTGAGGAGGAGTCGTGGGGACAGGAAGCCTGTGTCTGCTCTGCACTCAGCCTCTGAGGCAAACAGGAAAAGGGTCAGGAAGCAGTGCGGGGGAGGCAGGGGCAGGGGGCTCCCCACTGAATGGGATGAGCCCTGGATAGGGCGGGGGATCCTCTGCCGTGCTTGGTGAGTGTCCCCAACTCAACTGGGGGCATGGGACGTCTGCGATGCTCCCTCTACAGCTGCCAATGGGGCATCTCCACGAGCTCAAACACAGACAAAGCGCAGCGCGTTCAGCACGCATCAAAGGCAAAGCCGCCGCCCGTCACTTCCCTGCTTACAGTCCTCCAACAGCGGCTGCCAGTGTCAGAACAAAACCACACTTTTGCTACCGCAGTCTTCAAAGCCCTACATGACCTCTTGCTTCCTACTCCCTCTGATTTCCCTCTCCCTCGCCTCCTTCTACACTGGCCTCCTGCCAGTCCAAGATGCAGGCAGCAGACTCCTGCCACAGGGCCTTTGCACTGGCTGTCGGCTTTGCATCCATATAACCTGATCAGGTTGCGCTCAGACGTCAGCTCTTCAGTGAGGACCAACCTGCGACATTCTCAGCACCCTCTATACCCATCTTGCTTCATTTTTCCCACAGGACTTATTACCTGACAACACTATACATTTTCCTATTTAATATGTAACTTCATTTCCTGTCTTCATTGCCTCCCCTCAAATGTGAAGAAGAAATGGGCTTTTTTTTTTTTTTTTTTTTTTTTTTCTGAGACAGGGTCTCACTTTGTAGCTCAGGCTAGCCCTGAGCTCACTATATAGCCCAGGCAAGCCTCGAACTCAGCAATCCTCCTGTCTCTGCCTCCCGGGTGCTGGGATTACAGGCGTGAGCCACCACGCCTGGCAAGAAATGGGCTTTATCTGGCTGTGTAGTGCTGTACCCTGGAAACTTGGGAGACAGCAGGTACTCAGTCTTTGGAGGCAAAGGAAAGAAAATCCAAGGTTTCTTACAAGATTGACTCTAATGTTTTGAATCATTTCAATTTTCTGACAGGAGTATGTGTTATCTGTATAATTTCAGAAGCACAACTACAGATCTGGTTCTAAAATGAAGTGAGGGCCATCCCAAGGTCAACGGGTCTGCTGCGCCAGAGGCAGACTGAAGGACCAGCCAGGGAGTTTCTGAAAACACACGCATGTCTAGGAGCTGCACCGGAAAATCCTGCTCCGACTCGGGTTTGGAGAGAGCCGTGCAGTCTGCAGTTTCTCCAGCTAATCGTGAAGGGCTGCAGGGAGAGCAGGGAGCTCAGGTCGGGCGAGCGGTCGGGGAGGCCTACCAGGCACGATCTGGCTAAGCAGGGAAGCAGGACCCCCAGACTGCAAACCCCTGGAGCCCCAGAGCCTAACCCACGACCTTGTAGGCGACAGCAGGCGTCAGGATCACTGGGTACTCGGGGGAAATGCCGATTCCTGGACTCTGACCCTCACTGGCTCTAATCCAGTACACAGAGCCAGGCTTGGCGCCTGCTCTTCTCATGTACTTGCCCAGGTGCCTGAGCTGGGCACGTTGTGGAGGTGCGGCAGAGTCCACTCTTCCGTGTGAGGATACAGGCCTGCCCTTCATCGCAGAAAGTAGAAAGACCACGAGACAACTGAAGTCCTGCACCAACAGCGCCACCGGTGACATGCCGGTGTGTTGCCTTCAACTGCTTCTCCTGCGCAGCGTTCGCCACAGCTGTCATCACAGGCTGTCACAACCCAGAATGCCACCTTCCACCAGCCTGCAGGGGGCAAAGACACGGACGTGGCCCCCACGCCCATCATTTGCTGTGCGGGACCTGTCGCTCGTTTCCAACTAAGGCCGCCTCTTCTTGGTACATAAAAATACCCAGGTCCTTTTTCCTCCTCCTGTGCTTAGGGCTTTTTCTTAGATTTCATTTTCAGAAGTCAGATCCCAGGCATTCCAGGTAGGTTTCTCCAAAGGGTCTGCACCCATCTGCCACCTTAAAATGATGCCAAAGGCAGCAAGTCTAAGTTTTATCATGGGTGCAGCCCTGCCTGGCACAAAGGAGCCCGAGGCACAGGAGCAAAACTGTTAGTAGCGGATGCTTGCTGCGGATTGCAGGCTGGGTGCTGTCCAAAGTGCTTCAGGAACAGTCACACAGGCCCCAGGCCACACCCTGGGAGCTGTGACACCCACATACCGGCGCACCGTGAGCGCCTGGCAAGTGCCTTTCATTGTCCGCATCTGCACTCAGTTTTCCTATCAAGACAGTTTGTCCGACCACATCGTTAGCAAGGCCAAGACCCTCGGGTGGCACGGATCCGACACAGACGCGGGCACACCCAGGACAGGTGCGAGGACTCCTCGGCACCGTGCGGCAGAGCTCCTCTGGCGGTGGGACCGGGCTCGTCGCTGTGACTCTGGATGGCAGACATCTGCCTGTAGAAGCCACGGCCCAGCCTGGGCCCAGGGCCTGCAGTGGAGGCCTTGGAAACGTGGCAGAGAACGAGCCTGTCCCACACGTCACCCCAGCCTCTAGCCATGGACACAGACTGGCTCAAAACAAACGTCCCGGTTCCTTTTTTCTCTTCATGGAACTTCCCACCACAACACATTGAAAAGGAAGTCAGCAACCGAGAGGGAGGATGGTGACAGCAGCACAAATCATGTCATCTGCTGGGGAAAGAGGAAGAGGCCACTTGGGCTGGGTCAGAGCTCCCCCTGCCCAATGCCATCCAGGCAGGATGGCCACCAGGCAGAGTGCCAAGGCAGTTGGAGAAGTTGTCTGGAGAACTCAAGCCTACTCAGTGATCTCCTGTCCACTGGCAAGTCACTATCATCCCTGGACTCAGTTTTACTCATCTGTAAAATGGGCAAAACACTACCTGCCTAAGGTGACTATGAAGACTTAAATAAGACCCAGAAAGTGCTCCTAGCACAGGGCCCACCACACAGTAGGTGCTCAATAAATATCCCTAATGATATTATAGTCAAGCTTTTCATCCTGGTCTGCAGAAGTCAGAGGATCCTCTAGTGGGCTGGCTCCCTGCCCAGCTTTCTCAAGGATACTGAGCCCCTTCCTTATCACCATTAACCATGCAGTGTACCAGCACTATATCACACAGAACCAAGCACCTTTCTTGGGGCCGAACCTTTGTATATTTACTTAATTTATTCAACAAATGTCTAAAGGGGAATGAGCCGCTTGGACATCTCAGGGATTGTCCCAGACAGAGCGAATGGCACGTGCAAAGGTGTGGACACAGGAGGACAGCAAGGAAAGCGGTGAGGCTGGAGCCCGGGAGCGAGGAGGATGTGAGGCCAGAGACTCGGCACGGGCCAGCGTGGGATTCCCTGCTTTCCTCTGGGCAAGGTGGGAGCCACAGAGGGTTCCGGGCAGGGGAAGGTCAGGAGCCGACACAGTTCTAACAGACCCACATGGCCAGGCGCAACGGCCACAGCAGGGGACAGCGGTGGTCCTGCCAGGCTGCGGCGCTACTAGGAGGCGGTCAGACTCAAGTGTTGTGAAGGCAGAATCTGTGGTCTGCCGATGAGACGTGGGGAGGAAAGGAAAGTCGAGACTGACCCCTGATCTGGCCTGCAGCGCTGCTAGGACAGAAGTCACTTCTGACGCAGGAAAGACCGTGGTGGGCCTGGGGGTGGGGGTGAAAGTGCAGCTCAGGACCCCTGAAGCCTCTGCCCTCGCCGGCCGCCGGGCTGGGAGGGAGGGAGGCCCGCGGTCAGCAGGTCCCTGTGCCAGACGGACTCGGGTGCAGCCAGCTGAGGACCAGGAAGCAGTCTGGGAGGGGCCAGGCCGGGCGCCCGGGCAGACTGGCAGGGGCCAGGGGAGTGAGGCCAAGAAGCCAAATGAGGAAGCGGGTGAAGCCGCCACTGCTGTGTGCTCCTCACTGTGCTCACACCTCCCCCCGACCCTGCGTCCAGCGGGTACCGAGCCCAAGAATAGAGGCCTTGTGGCTTCCGAGGTCAGAACTCTGAAACTGGCCAGAGCCAGGTTCAAATCTCAGCCTCACTCCTTCTTGTTGGGGGCCCTGAGCTAGTAATCTCACCCGTTTGCCTTGGTTTCCTCATTCTTGAAAGAAGGTGCTTGTGCCTGCTTTGCTGGGTGGCAGAGAGTGAGGCCATCTCCCTCCCTGGCCTCAGAGACAAGCTGCTTTGTCCAGAACGTGGAGGGCGAGGGGTGAGGGGCAGCTGCCTTGTGGGGGTGAAGCTACCGGCCAGGCCCTCCACAGCCCTGGCTGGGGATTTTCCACCCGTCCGAAAGGGGAACCCATGGGAACGCCAGCCTCAGCGCTGCCACCAGGGCAGGGTGTCTTTCCACAGTAAAGCCAGGCTGCTCACAGCAACAGAACCCGCTTTCTTCTCGGCCCCAGTGGCCAAGAGCCCCTGGCCTGCTCTTCCCTAGGCCAGGCCACCAGGTATCATGGTCAGCGTCCCTGAGGGCCCTGTGAGTTCACTCCTCCACTCACTAGGTGAATCGCACATTCAGCACCTACTTAAGGGCGCCAGTCAGAGTGTGTTCTAGAGGGTGAGGGATGCAGAGCACGAAGACAAACAAAACTACAGTGAATAAGCAACAACACGGAGAAAAGGGAGCAGAAGAGGAGCCGTACTTTGAATGCAGTAGCCAGGAAAGACGTCTCTAATGAGAGGCTGTCAGGAGACACCAGATGAGGTCAGGGAGTGAGCCGTGGGGTTCCAGTGCAGAGCCCGGCTGGTGCAAAGGCCCTGAGGCAGGGGCCCGCTTGGTGTATATGAAGACTGCATGGCTGGAACAGAGCAAACAGCCTGGAAAGAGTGACATAGGATGGTAGGGCAGGAGTAAGACCAGAAGGGAATGCAGAGGCCAAACCATTCTGGAAGGAGATGGGATTCTACTCTCCACACAGTGGGAAGGACTGAGGAAGGACTCTCGAGCCCACCCCCAGCTTGAAGATCTGTGTGCCAAATATTCCACGAGCAGCCCTATTCCCAAGGGCAATACAGAGGACTCCAAGCAGGACCTGACCCTTCCTTCCCGCCCCAAGCCTTCCTTGTTCCCATCTGTCAGGCAGAGATGGGCGCCCCACAGGCCTGGGCCGGGGTGCCTAAGGAGAAACACAGCCAAGATAGTGAAAGTCAGCGGCTGAGTCATCCCGGACCCAACCTTGGGGCTGCTTCCCCCGCCAGCCTCCCGGATTGATGCCCACTGAGACAGACGCACGGCCCCAGCCCACCACCAGCCCCAAACAGGCGCTCAGGGAGCCAAGGTGTCCAAGAAGGTGGTGCCTGGCAACCAGACGCCTGCTTAGCAACAGTGTGACGGAATGGCAACTGGACTCCATGGCAACCAGTAACTGAGGCCCAGAAGCCGGGTATTGCTTTTTTTTGGAGGGGTGGCATGATATTCCCAGGCTCCTTTCTAAATCAGTGTGAATCCCAGGCCTCAGAAGCCCAGCAGGCTCCAGATTCCAGAGCTCAGCCTGTAGGACTGGAGGCCTGCGCTTCACTTCCTACCTAGAAACTGCCGAGCGCTGGGCTCCTGAGCACTTCGTTGGCTTCACTGGTCACTCAGCCTCCTCTCTGGGAGGGCGACCAATGCCTACCGAGCAGCAACACGTGAGGAGGCAGTGTTGATGCATAAAAATAAGACCAGCCAGCACTGAGGGGCCACTGACATCGCAGGCTCTGTGCTCCGTGCTCTGTGAGCCATTATCTCACTTAATTCTTCCAACAACTTCCTCAGGCAGATGGTGCTCTTATTATGAGTCCTCTGTACAGGTGAGAAAACAGGGGTGGTGGGAGGGAAAGCCTCACACACAGTCCGCAGGGGATCAATCAGTCGTAACTGCGAACATCTTCGTGTTCTGCGGGCACGTCCACCTGCACTAGTCCACTGGCTTTACCATCAGAGCCCCTTGAGGAGACACCACGAGCATCCGCTCCACAGAGGAGTCCGCAGAAGCAAGGGGAACCGAGTGACTTGCCCAATGGGGAAGTGGTAAAACTGCAGCCCAGATGCAAACTTTCTGACGCCAAAATCCACCATGACGTACTAGGCACTTCCCGGGCACTTCAGCAGCATGAGCCAGTCTGACTAGAATGGTCCCCAAGTCCCCAGCTCTCCTAGACTCCTGAGCCCCAGGCACTCCTGGCCCAAGCTCCACCTTCCCCAGGGTGCAATGGCTGTCTCTGGAAAGCAGCACCGAAGGCTGATAACCCAGGGTCCCGCAAGTGACCCAGCAAGACATTGGAGGGTGGACACGCATCCCAAACCTACAGCCCAGAACCATCGACAGAGGTAGGCGCTCCTTAGTGCCACATCACAAGCCTCTGAGAGCTCGGCTTGGCAGCAAGGGGCGGGCCAGATGGGCAAGTGAGAACCTGCGGTGTTATCTTCCCTCCGGGGATTCACAGTCTGGGCACGCTAGAGCCACGTGCACAGCGGGTGGCGCAGAAAGACCCTGCGCTTGAGGGTCACAGCAAGTCAAGCCCTGTGGCCGGGAGCCAGCGGCACAACCTCTCTGAGACTCGGCTTCCGCTCTGGGAACATGGCCACAACGACAGCAGGAAGATCGCGTAGCAAGGGCCGAGCACAGAGCCCAAAGTAAAACCTCTCACCCCATCACCGTTACTGGTATTCAGACCCCACAGGCAGAAATACCCGAGAAATCTACACCAGAGGCCGTAAAGACCGATGCCTCAAGAAGCCAGGCCAGGAGCAGAAGCAGCAAAGGGAGAGGTCGGGACCCAAGGCTGCCGGGCAGAGGCTCAGCCACTGGGCGGCCACTGCTCTGCTCTCAGGATGGTCACCGGGCAGGACAGTCAGACCTCGCGGTTTTCCTAGAGACTGGAAATCCAGAATTTTGGCAAAGCTCCAGCTTTTAAAATCCTGTGCTAGTTAATTCTAAAACATGTAATGAAAGGCAAAGGAATTAAAATAGCCAAACAATTTTGAAAAAGAACAATGATGACACACCCTACTCAAATTTAAGAATCACTATCGAGTTATAATAATTTTTATGATATGGTGCTGGCAAAAGGGCAAATACAGACAGCAAGGAGATGGAAAGAGAATCCAACATTGACATGGTGATTTGATGACAAAAATGCAGAAGGAAATCAATAAAGGGCAGTCTCTTCGACAAACAGTACAAGGACAAACATGAAATGTGGAAATTAATGAACCTCACCAGAAACTACGCACTTTATGCACAAGTTAACTAAAAACGGATCACAGACCTAAATGCAAACCATGTAAGAGAAAACTTTTGTGACCTGAGGTGAAGCAAGGAATTCTTTACGGGGTGATATGAAGAGTAAGAGTCACAAAGAAGGGCCGGAGGGTTAGCTCAGTGGTTCTGGCACCTGCCTCGCAAGCGCAAGGACCTGAGTTCGATCCCCGGTAACCACATATAATGCTGGGCGTGGAGACACGCCCACCAACAATCAACACCGCATACCACAATGCTGGGCGTGGTGGCTCACGCCTCTAATCCCAGCACTCAGGAGGCAGAGACAGGAGGATTGCTGAGTTCACGGCGGCTTGCCTGGGCATCATAGTGAGCTCGGGGCCAGCCTGAACTACAAAGCGAGACCCTGTCTCCAAAAAGCAAAAAAAAAAAAAAAAGAGTCACAAAGAAAAAAACTGATACATAAGAATAAAAACCAAAACTTTGTCTCCGCAAAAACAACTGTCAAGCAAACAAAATACAGGTTGAGGTAAAATATGCACAAATAACATACCTGACAGAGGACTTGTACCCTGGATATTACCCCACATTCAGCAAAGAAAAGCAACCCTTTTACTTGAACATACCGTGTAAATATGTACATGAAAAGACAATGCCATTAGGGAAATTCAAACTACAGTGAGATACCTCTACACATCTATCACAACTACTTTTAGAGGGCTGGGATTTAGCTCAGCAATACCACATCTACCTCACAGGCACAAGAACCCAAATTCAATTCCCAGTACTGCAAAAATAATAGTAGTAGTAGTAGTAGTAATAATAATAATAATAATAGGGCCAGAGACTTAGCTCAGTGGTTCCAGCACCTGCCTAGCAAGTACAAGGTCCCTGGTTCGATCTTCGGTAACCACATACAACAATACCAGGCATGATGACTCACGCCCACCAGCAATCAGTACCACACACCACAGTGCTGGGCATGGTGGCTCACGCCTGTCATCTCAGCACTTGGGAGGCAGAGACAGGAGGACTGCTGAGTTCCAGGCTTGCCTGGGCTATATAGTGAGCTCAGCGCCAGCCTGAACTACAAAGTGAGACCTTGTCTCAAAAAATAAATAAAATAAAATAATAATAATAATTTAAGAGCTGCTTGAAAGAAAAGTGACAATCCTCAGTACTGACAAAGATGTGGAACCACAGGATCTCCCAATACTGAAAGTAAAGTGATACAGCATCTTCATAAAACAATCCGACAGCATCACAGGACATGAAACATCTACTCTCCACACAGCCACAGGCCCCTTCCTGAAGTGTGAGGAATGAAACTCACTCACACTGCACGAAAGCTGTGCTCAGCACCTCGTTTCAGTCACCCCACGCAGGGACAGTCACCACGCCCTTCTCCAGGGAAGCAGATGAAGTTCGGCACAGGGGACGGAGGAACACTGCCCAGCACAGACGGAGCAACTGTCCACTCAGAGCAGACAGAAGAGTCTCAGAGGCCGTAAGAGTGACCCTCCAAAGGCTGCACCTACACAATTCCATTTACACGGGGTGTACACGTCAGGAAAAGACAGACAGCACAAGAGGGACGGGCAGGGGCACCTGACGGGGAGGTGGGGCCTGTGAAATGGCAACGCAAAAGTGCTTTTTGGGGGGTGATGGAACTGTCCCATGTCCAGAAGTCTATAACCCTACACATGTTAAAACTCATAAAACCCCGCCGGGCGTGGTGGCGCACGCTTGTCATCCCAGCTCTCGGGAGGCAGAGGCAGGAGGATTGCTGAGTTCCAGGCTTGCCTGGGCTACATAGTGAGCTCAGGGCCAGCCTGAACTACAAACTGAGACCCTGTCTCAAAAAAAAAAAACAACATAAAACCCTAACCTTCCCCCCCGTTCATCTTTACTGTATATAAATTTTAAAATTAAAACCTTTTAAAAACTCATACTGGGCATCAATACGGATACTGGGTTTTTGAAACAGACACACAGATACAAAAGCTACAGAAGTGAACACGGACATGGATTCACGCATGATTTCGTATGGATACACAGATTTCCAGAGCACCCAGCAGAGGTGAGCACATCTGGCACATAAATCTTGGTCTCTCAATCCCATCCGTCAGTAGAAAGGCTACGACTCCTTAGAGAATTGGTTGATTCCAAAGTTGGGGCAAGGAAAACACAAGATGAGTCCGGAATATCTGTGGTGCCACCAAGTACAGAAATGCTCAGAAGAAAAAGAAAAAAAAAAAAACAGTGACAAGTCAAGTGGCCACTAGGCTCAGTGGGAGAGTTCTAGTGGGCAAAGTCAGAACCACCTTTATTTCAAATGACATAAAGGAGACAGAAAAATAACTATGCGTGCGTGTGACCAAAGGAAACACTATGTCTGGTACATGTGGAAGAGAGAACACCACGGGGGAACGTAGGCAGCGCTGGAAATATCTGCTCAGCTGGCAGCAGGGGAGATGGCGGGGGCTGGAGCCTTGGAAGGCAGAACAATGGGGTTTGCCACCAGACGGGATGCTGGGGAGACCGAGCAAGAGTGAGTCCAGCTTTTTGGCATGAGCAAGAAGAGAGAAAGGGCTGCTACTAGCTGGTATGGGACAGAGAGAAGGGAGTCAGTTCCAGGGGCAAGATGAGGAATTCGGTTTGGAACTGGCTTCATTTGAGAGATCATTAGACATTAAGGTGATGCGGGGCATGGTGCCACACATTACAGGATCCTACCTACTGGGAAGCTGAGGCAGGAGGATCCTGAGTTTGAAGCCAGCCTGGGAAACTTAGCAAAACCCTGTCTCAAATTTTTTAAGTAAAGTAAACATGGGCTAAGAGTGTGGGACAGTGATAGAACACTTACTGAGCATGTGTAAGTGGCCCTGGGTTTCACGGCCAACATTAGAAAAAGAAAACAAAGATACTCGGATGGTGATGGCAAACGAGCAGTGGCCACACAGGTGTGAAACCTAAGAGTGGACGACCCAAGGGACAGACGAGAGAAAAGAGGTCTCCAGGCTGAGCCTGGCACATCCTAGTACACACAGCCAGAGGCCAGAGGAGGCGAGGAAACCGGCAAAGAAACTGACTGGATGCCTGGAGGAAGAGGAAAGACACCCAGGACCCGAGGTGTCCAGGCGCCAGGTCTTAGTAGTTGGTTTATTTCCAGAGAGATAACTACTCTGCACCCTCCTCCAGAGCAGCCTCGTCCCACTCTGTCCTCCAGGATCCGCTCCACCACTGCCCCTTATCTAAGTCCCCAAGTAAAAACAGGCTCCACCTCCAAAATGCCCAGACAGAGGAGCACTCCTGAAGTTATCCCCACCCAACTCACTTGGCCCCACCTCCCCTCGCTCCACCCAGTCCCCAAACAGGGAGACTAGAGTTTGCCAACACCGAGGAACCAGCTCCTGCTTCACTTTAGCTACTAGGTGGTGCTTTCAAAACCATCCCCCGGGCCAGAGATTTGGCTCAGTGGTTCCAGCGCCTGCCTCGCAAGTGCAATGGTCCTGAGTTCGATCACCGGTAACCACATACAATGCTGGGCGTGGTGACTCACGCCCACCAGGAATCAATACCACATACTACAGTGCCAGGCGTGGTGGCTCAAGCCTGTAATCCCAGCACTTGGGAGGCAGAGACAGGAGGATTGCTGAGTTCAAGGCTTGCCTGGGCTACACAGCGAGCTCAGGGCCAGTCTGAACTATAAAGCGAGACCCTGTCTCAAAAAAAAAAAACCATTCCCAGTGCTGTTCTTCAAATATAAGTGATTTGTGCCCCTGTTGAGTTTGAAAATTCTAAAACCTATCAGCTCTTACAAGTATTAATGACTAAAGGGAGAGAGGCGCATTAAATGTTTATCTGAAGATTTGGTGGGTTTTGCAAAAGAAAACTAATTTCAATTGAATCCCCGAACCATAATGACAGATTTGGAGTTAGGTGCCATCCGCAATTCTAGGAGTAAATTTCAAGGTGTTACAAATAAAGATCCCCATTTAATCAATGCATTTGATGAAAAATTAGATGAGCAGACTGGCCACAGAGAATGACTATGAAAACTCCTATGTATAGATGTGCAGTCTGTCCGCAATGGTGTTCTATCCAGTTGCCAAAATCCCAGGACCTTTTAATGAATCAAAACAACATTTGCCTAGAGAAGGAAAATCCTGTCTCGGAACGGATTATGTGCAGAGAGGGTAAGAAGTCACCTTCCCAGTGGCGTGTCTGCTGTTCATTTACCAACACTGCTGTTTCCACCAAATGCTTGGCCTGTACATACGTGGACATGCATGATACATACAGAAAACACATGGCCTGTGTGTGAGCACACGCAGAGTGTGTGCAGTGGCAGCAGTAGCCATAATTAAATAATGTACAACCATCCCCTCTCTAGCCTTTGGCCTTCTGCCCCTCTGACAAGAGGCTTTTCCAAACAGGGGTTGAGTTTCAAGATTTCAACATGCAGGATCTTAATCTTTCTGGATTGTGATTTCTGGGTTCTTTGATCTTCAGAGATTCTTAGCTTTCAGGATTTCAACACTGAGATTATGATATTTAGAACAGTGATAATGGCCCAAACCTCCACTTCACGTCTCTGTAGACCCAGCTTTCCTAAACACAACTGTTACAACACAAGGCAAACTGAAAGCAAATCAGTAACAGAGTAAGACTGCAAACCCTGCAAAAGAGGCAGGTTTTACGGCATCAACAAGAGTGATGTTGTTAAATAAGAGCCGGGGGCCCGCACAGCTCTGAGCAGAGGAAGACCCGGCAGTCAGTCCAGTTTACAATGAAAGAGAAAACAGCCAAGGAAGAAGACAAGACAGGAAGTCCCCGAGGACATCAAAGAGCAGAAGGCAGTGAAGCCGAAAATGGGGCTCTGGGTCTCACGAAATGACTCTTTATCATCACATAGCAAAGGAAAGGGTAACTTTACATGAATGACAACACATCACACAGCCATTTAATTTCATCAGAGGAAAAAAACGTGTATCCCCCAATGAAAAATAATCAACACTTGATTCCTTTCTGTCAGTTCTGAGAATTCATGCCATGTTGCTCCAACATGGTGAATACAGCTAACGAGAGGTTGAAGTTCAAGCTGGTTTTAAGGTGTGGGCTTTCTTCAAGGTAAAGGCTGGCTGAAATCTTCCTCCATCCCAATACTGCTGCTGGATGCGCCTCCCCCCGCCCCTACCAGCCTCGCTCTTACCTGGCGAAACCCTTCACTGGGACCAAGAAACTGACTTGCCCTCAGGAACCAGGAACCCATCAAAACAGGAGCTCGAGCGCACCAGCACAGGCAAGACGCCTCGGGTGAGAAGTACACAGTGTCTTCTCCCGGCTCCACCCGACGCCAGGGCAGCCCCTTTCCATCCCACCGGCAGCAGGAGCAGCACTGCGCACACGTGGGAGTGGCCTTGGCACCCAGACACCCGCGAGAGCTGGTCCTCAATTCACTGGGCTTTCATCCCTGACCTCAAGATCTGCCTCTCACATCCGGGCCCCTCTTCCTTTCCTCATGCCAGTGGCCCCAGAGTATTCAACTCGAGGTACCAGCAGGAAAAAAATTGTGTACATGACCCCAAATTGGTCCCACAAACACTTATGAGGTTCTGCTGCCCTGGGCCACCAATGGAGGAACAGGGAACAGGAAAAACTCAGATCTCCCTTGGAGTAAAGGGATCCAGGCTACAACCAGCAGACACAGATACCCAGCAGGAGGGCGGGGCCACAGGAAAAGACAGAAGGGTGATGGGAAGAGCCTGGGGGGCCTGGGGGAGCAGGTGAGGTGAACTATGCCTGGGAGGAGCCTCAAGGGGCAGGCCAAGGGTAGCTGCAGAGGGAAGACAGGTGGGGGACCCAGGGAAACCCAGGAATGAAGGCTTGTACACATGCCCTAGGAAAGGGGCCTGGGCCACCCTGGAGGTGGCAGGGTAAGTACTTGGACCCTTCCAGAGGATAAATGAGCAATACAACTGCCAGCACCCTAGAAGCAAAGGGGGCCCCTCTTAACCCACCCCACCTGTCACATCCCAAGATGTGACAAATAAGAGGGGCCTATGGGGGGGGAGGGAGAGGGGGAGGGAGAAGGAGAGAGAGTGAGAGACAGAGAGAGGGAGGGAGGGAGGGAGGGAGGGGGAGGTGAGAGAGAGAAGGGGGAAGGACAGGAAGAGAAATGGTACAGGGTGTCAAGGGACAGAGAAAGGAGAGGGAAAGGGCAAGAGGTCACCGGGAGACCAGAACATCTCCGGCCAGTGACCCCTGACCCTTCCAGGCCCCTCTCTCCACACCATTCCAAGAAGCTCTCAGAAACCCCTGTAGGCAGAGGACACTGGTGACCCTCTAGGGCTCCGTTCCCTGGGCCTCACTGGAAGACAGAGACAGCACAGCCAAGCAGAGGCTGCTGCAGAGCCAGGGGCCACGCTTGACTCCTCCTCCCTCACCAAGGAGACAGGTGGGGGCTCCCGCCCCGGCCCCGCCCCTCCCTGAACAGGGCTGAGGGCATTCTTTCTCCCCGTTCACCCTGGAAACTGAAGCTGGTATCTGCTCCCCCAGGCCCAGGCTACACATCACTTGGGAAGACATCAGCCACGAGTAAAAACTGTTGTTAACTGTCCAGTGATTCTGCTTAAAGGTACTGCAAAGTTCTTTTATTTAAAAAGAAATTTTTAAAGGCTGATTCCAAAATACCACACATTACAAATGTTTGAAGGAACAATCATGCCAGTGAGCTGCACAGAGCTCCTGGCCAACCTGTGAGCCCAAGACAAAGACCCGCAGGGCACTGAGCACTTTCTAGCCCATTCTCTCTTCCTGCTGCTATCCACCTGAGGGGCAGCCTCCTCCAAAACAAAAAAAGTTAAATATAAGGAGATCTGGAAGATAGGAGATGGACTAAGGAAATAAATCTTGTTGCAGGATGTTTTTAAAAAGAAAACGAAAATTTAACACGGAAATACATAATGGGACATTTTTTAAAGTCTAAAATTTTAAAACTGATCAAAATCCTTTCCCCCCAAACGTCACAAGTGACAAGTGGTCACCAGATGTTGGGGTTAGGAAATATGGCTGTGGTTGGTTTTATTTTCTTTGTTTTCAAGAAACCTAAAAATTAGAGATGTCACAAATGACTGAGCAAAGAAGTAGTAAAATTGCCTATGTGTTGACTAAACCTAAATTGCAGACCGCCAGAGGCTTCAAGATGGACGCACCCAGAAACCAAACATCTATCGCCAGCATGGGGCCCACAGGAGAATGCACGCAACCCCAGACTGAACCTGTAATTCACTTGAGCCATGTAAAAGGCCCATGGGAAGCTTTCTGTAAGCCGAGAACATTTTATGGTCAGGAGGGATCCACCACCCAGGGACAGGCGGGCATGTCCCGAGAGCCTCCTTGGGACACAGTGCAGAATGTTTGGGGGTATGATGTAAGCCGGGAGAAGTGACTCCATCCAACGATGAGTCATGACAGAACCTCAAATGTCCTTCAGAAATCTCAGCTGCAGAACACAGAGCTCGGACCCAAAGGTCCCTCCACCCCCACCCGGCCTCACACAGGGCCCTCCTCCCCGGGAGCCCTGACCCCAGCAGGGACTGCAGCACCTCACCTTCTGCTACCAGCCTCCTTCTTTTTGTGGTCAAGCACCCTAATGCTGCCACCTGAGTCCCCCAGGGCCCAGAATGAAGCCAACTTTCATACGCTGAGCCCCATGTGCCTAGAGCTGCAGTGCTTTCCTGCACACATGCCGGCTCGCGCCTCCATCTGCCCCGGAACTTCTCATGGCCGTCTGTTCCAGCATGACTTTCTCCCTGCACACACCCACCCCTCCTTGGCCTACAAACAGCCCCTCGCCCCTCCTGCTTGCCTGTTCCCAGCCCCTCCCTATTTTTCTCCTTCATGTTCATCACCAATTGGGAATCCCAATGTTTAGTGATTTATTTGTTCACCCTTCATCTTCCCACCCAAATGCCAGCTCCAGGAGGGCGAGCACTCTCTCGCGTTCGCTGTCAGAGTGCTAGAGGCCAAGCACCGTGCTCCAAAACTGCCCACGAACGCTGCAGTCTCAGTCCAGCCCGGGACACCCCAAACTTGGCCCCTCTCTCGCATGGCAAGTCCTGTGACACAGCTCTTGTCCACGACAAAAAAAAAAAAGAGCCGGAGGATCAGTCTGTTTACCTGTGCGAAGGAGGAGGCCCCGCGTGACAGAGAAGCAGCCTGCTGCCTCTGCCCAGGGCCACCACCTCTCCCTCCCGCACTTCCACAGGGCCTCCTGCCCTGACCCGGGCAGTCCAGAGGCGTCCTTTACATGTAAATCCCCTCTCACTCCACCTGCTCCCTCTGCCAGGGCCAGCTTCCCACGCTGCTCTCGTCCCTACATAGCTCCTCACGCCCACCTCGGGTCCTTTCCACTTACCCCTTATGCCCAAGCACCTCTGCAAAAACGACATGGCTGCTCCTTCCCATCGCCCGAGGAAAATGCCACCTTTCTGGAGGCCTCCGCAGCCACCCTGGTGGACAGAGTCCATCCAGACCACCCTCAGTGCCAGCCACCACACTCCCTCCTACGTATGTCCCTATCCCTGGGCACCGTCTGAAATAACCTACATCTCACTTGCCAGGGCGGTGAGCCTCCTACTTCCTTAAAGACAGGTGTGTCAGAGTCTGACCCCCCACATAGGCAGCGCTTGGTGAACATCTTGGTTTTGATATAATAACTAAAGCTATTATATCAATCTTTTTCCAGGACTGGGAATTGAACTCAGGACCTTGCACTTGCCAGCAGGAATAGCTACTGTATCAAATTTATGAGCTCATGAACATCATTAAGTTGAGAAAAAAGGTTTTACTAGGGCAGGTTCCGTAAAAATGTTACCCAAATACTGCCAGCAGTTGGTACTGAATATGATAAAAGTCCTAACACCGACACCAGAATGAATCATAGAAGTGGTGACTGTGGCCCAGGGATTTAGCTCAGTGGCTCTGGTGCCTACCTGTAAGCACAAGGTCACAAGTTTGATCTCTGGCACCAAAGAACATGTAGTGATTGGTTGGGAAGGTGGATAAGAAAGAAGAGAGGAAAGGAATGAAGAAAGGAAGGGAGGAAGGCAGAAAACTGGCCTAGCACAGAGCAGGTGCTCATGAGTACGCCAAATGGGCTCATCGGCACCTGAGGTGCAGTGCTGAGGTGCAGCACACAAGCCCCAGAACCAGGCTGCTGCTGGTTCGCCATCATTCAACCTTTCCTCGCTGAGGGACCCTGGTCATGTGACACAACCCCTCTGGACTCAGTTCCTAGCCTGTAAATGGGACGATAAGAAGACCTTCCTTGAGGCTGTGGAGAGGACCAAGCAAGCAAAAGGTCCACATGTGCATGTGCACGTGCACGCACACACACACACACACACACACACACACTCACCCGGAAAAGGAGCACAGTGAGCTGCGAGGTAACAGTAAGACATTTAATGGGAGAAAACTGCACGCTGACACGAGTAAAGGAAAAAAGAAGATAATTCAAGCCCAGCGCTTCTCCCACCTGCTTGATTCTGCTGTGCTGGCTCTGCACACTTCAGCTCTTGTCAGACACTCAGGAGTTCCGGCCGAATCGGTGCCTGCGGCATGCTGAGGGACAGCAAGGTAAGGGGGGACAGAGGGAGGCCTGGGGCCCGCCACTACCCAGAGGGTGCTGGGATCCAGCCACTCATCCCAACACCAACACCAGGACGGCGAGCATGGAACCCCAGCTCCTCTGCCACAGCAGCTACCGGGACAAGCTTGGGTCGCACCCACACGCTGCAGCCCAGCCTCCGTGCACACCACGTTCCTCCCACTGCAGCCTGCCCTGCCCAGCGCAGCCTCCGCCAGCCCCGACCCGGCCCCAGCCCCAGTCTGCTGCCATCCGACACACATCTGCTGCTCAGGTGACTGCTTCACCACCTAAGAACTCGACGTGCGTTTACTTGTGCAAACGTGTGAAAGAGTGCGTGTGGGTGGGAGTGAGCACGTGGGCACGAATAACGCACACACTATTTAGGCAGGGAGATAAGCAGGTGCAGTAAATAGCTCCCAGCTCACCGGCTCAGACTGATGCAGACTCATGTATGCACGCACGCTTCCACGTTGGAACCACTGCCTGCGGTACACGCAGAGGGAACACGTGTGGAAATAAATAACCACCTTTGCACTGAGGATGCTAGAAGGCAGAAGCCTGGAGATCGCTGTGCGGCTGCAGGTCTGTGCCTCTGCGTGTGTAATAATAACAGCGACTGACCTCACGGAGCCTTTCGCACCAGATGCTGTCCTAAGTGCTAATCAACCCCAGGCGAGACACTGTTGCCCCATATGGCAGATGGGGATACTGAGGCACAGAGGTCAAGTCACTAGGCGCACAGAGAGAGCCGGTGAGGGCTGGACAGCAAGCATCCATGATTTGGGGACCCCAAAGGATGACTGGGATTGATCCCAAAGTGCCCTGGCACCACCAGGGCCCATGAGGTAAGATCTGAATGCACCAACAAAGACCTACTGAAACTTCCCAGGGAAGGTGGGTTCCCCAAGGCTCAGAAACGCTACGAAATCCAGGTCTCTGCCAGCAGAGGCCCCCTTCCTCCCCAGCGTCACCCTAAGGGCACAGAGTGCGAACTGGCAGCCCACAGTTTGGCCCACAGACGTGTTTTGTTTGGCCCATGAATTGTTTGTTAAAAATGTGACTGTGGTGCCAACTTTTAAAAATCGAGTGACTTCATATCCCAAACCCCACGTTTCCGGTTGCTGGAAAATGCCTTTTAAAAGTCAGGAGATCTGGCCATTCCAGGCTCATGTTCCCGCTCAGGACCCAGGGCTCGGGGCTGAGAGGCAGCTGGCCCGCGTTCTGTGAGGCAAGTACTCCCTGCTTCTCAAGGGGCCGCTGAGGGAGATGCCAGTCATGGCCCCTGGAACCACACTGCCCGGACCCGTGTGGGCCTGAGCTCTGGCTCCTCCTCTGTGATCTGGGGTGCATTACTTCATGCTTCTGTGCCTCGCTTTACCCATCTGGTGCCTGGTACCCAGAGGGACTCAACAAATGATAAAGAACATTGCTGCTTCCCACCATCAAGGTCAGGGCTTAAGGTACTGCTTTGTAATCACAAGAGCTAACACACACTGCATCTGCTCTATGCCAGGCTCTAACAGCTGTGCTTTCCAAACTCCTTCAGTCTTCCCAAGAAACCCCCAAGACCACTCCTAGCTATGTACCCAAGAAAAATGACAACATACCTTTGTGCAAAATGTCACACATGACTGTTCAGAGCAGCACTGTTCAAAC
>PVIC010001514.1:0-90351 GCA_004025085.1 Thryonomys swinderianus
CCTCCCCTCCCCTCTCCTCTTTCTCCTCTCTTCTTTTTTTTGAACGACCAGGAACTGGACTCAGGATCTTGTGCATGCCAAGCAGGCATGGCACCACGGAGCTATATCCCCGGACCCAAAAACTTTGTGTTAGTTTTGTTTTTTCAATTAGATTATACATCCTATGGGGCAGAGATCGTATCCTCTATTTTATTGTTCTTCTAGCCCCAATCACCATGCCTTACACTAGCAATGGCTCCTAAACTACTGAAAAATAAGACAAACATCTCTTTACACAGTTTCCTATAATGTTGACTATATATCTTTGTTGATTTTTCTAGTTGCATTTGTTATTTTCATTACTGATGAGCCATATGGTAAAAATGTTAAGAATTTAAAAAATTGAAGTGATTTTGTTTTACATTGCTATTAAAGTTATGGTTCTCAGGTTGAGGTATATGTTACGTGGCAGTATGGACAGTCAAAGTACAGGATTGTGGATTAATTCCTGGTATCTTTTCATCTACGATAAGGAAAAAAGTGGAGAACAGAATTGATTCCAGATACAGGAAAATGTGCTGTGACTTCTGGGGCAAAAGTGGTGAAGTACACAGACACTAAAATGAAGGGGCCTGTTGCCAAAAGAAACTCAGAATAGCACGAAGAAACCCTTGGTTGACCTGAAGCACTCACTGCTCGCTGTACAAGTTCCTAATGGAGTTCCTTAGTGTCTTTTCCCCCTGGGAACAGATTTTTGATATTTTTAAAGTGAATAGAAAAATAAAATGTAGTTAAAATTCTTACTATTCAGTTTTCTTGCTTATTCAGTAAGTTGAAGTCTTGATGAACTACATATTGAGAGCATCATGGGGAAAGGAGCAGAGCAAGTGTAACTGTAAACTTAAGTTACAGGAGCTCAGAGATGGACCTGGACATTTCCGATGTGACTGGAGGTAGGCAGGCTTATCTTTACTATATTCATGACTAACTTGCTTATAATTATACATGTGTATGAATATATGATTTCTTGAAAAGAATCTTATCAAAATCATATTTTCCTCTTTGAATTATTCCTTTTCTCTCTGAATGTGTCATTGCTTATTTCTTTGTTCTGCTATTGAGATGTTTGTTCTAAGGCTTCTTTGGTTTCCCAAGCTTTAATTGTATTTGAGATCTTCTTAATTCTTTGATTTAGTAGTTCTTCCAATTTGTTTGTTTATAAAAGGATGCAGTTCTGGAAATGTTAGTCCTGGAGACTTCCTTCCTTACTCTACATCCCAAGTGTATGGAACGGTATGTGGTGCTGATGCTTTGAGTTCAGAAGGGTGAATAAAATCACAGACCCTGGACTGTTAGTCTCCAAAGCAATGGCTTCATGTTAGAGAGCCCTCTCTACACAGAGGTGTGTGCATGCCTGCCTCTCTGTGTGTGTGTGTGTGCATGCGTGTGCATTTCTGTTAAAAAATCAGGTCTACTTCTCAAAGGCCTTTAGTCATTGCTTACTCTGGCTTGTTTTTGAGACTCTGACATCATTGTCTTAGGGTTTTCCCTTCTCTATTGAATAAAGTTATATTTAGAAATTATCATAAAACTTCCTTTTTGCTCATTTATATTTCCATACATAGCTGTCCTTTTCAATTGTTATGTTTATATCAATAATGCAATGGTCACTGAAGCTTAAACTCCTATAGGAAAAACTGTATGTGGGGCCGGAGGGTTAGCTCAGTGGTTCTGGCGCCTGCCTTGCAAGCGCAAGGTTCTGAGTTCGATCCCCGGTAACCACATATAATGCTGGGCGTGGAGACACGCCCACCAATCAACACTGCATACCACAATGCTGGACATGGTGGCTCACGCCTGTAATCCCAGCACTCGGGAGGCAGAGACAGGAGGATTGCTGAGTTCGCGGCGGCTTGCCTGGGCACCATAGTGAGCTCAGGGCCAGCCTGAACTACAACATGAGACCCTGTCTCAAAAAGCAAAAAAAAAAACCCAAACAACAACAACAACAAAAACAACAAAAAACTATATGTGGTGTATAAATACAAAAGGAAGGAGGGAAGGAAGCAAAGCTGGCACATGCTCTGCACTGAGAAGACATTTGGTTCCCACTTTTTTACAACTTGGAAAAATCATTCTATTATTTCTGTTAAAAAATCAGTTCTGTAATAGAAAAACATAATATTCAAAGAGTTTTTTTTTTTTTTTTTTTTTTTTTGAGACAGGGTCTCGCTTTGTAGTTCAGGCTGGCCCTGAGCACACTTTGTTTCCAGGCAAGCTTCAAACTTAGTAATCTCCTGCCTCTGCCTCCCGAGTGCTGAGATTACAGGCGTGCACTACCACACCCGGCACTGTGGTGTGTGGTTACCGGGGATCAAGTCCTGGACCTTGCCCTTGTGAGGCAGACACCAGAACCATTGAGATAAATCCCCATCCCCAAAGAGTCATTTGCTATTATGCATGTGCTCTGTTAACAAATACTCTGCATGCTTAGAATTGTGAGGTCATAGAAATAGCTTGAAAGGCTAAATCTTAGTTGGTGAAAAGGCACACAAAGCAAAGTGCTCACTGGTGGAATAAAGGGATACAGGGTGGGCTGATTTTCTTTTGTCTACTGTGTTGAACTCGGTTCTTTAAACAAAGGACAAAAAGGAGTCTAATATATTTTTGATAGCAATATTATTTTTCTTATTGTGGCAACAAAGAAAAATAAATTCTGAGAAATGAAAGTATACAAAAATCATAAAATGGTAAGATAGGCAGTTAGGAATCAGATAGACACAGTGTCATTTCCACTGGGCACTGTATCTCCCAGGTGGCTGCATTTGACAGGGTCACCTGTGTTATATTTCAAGGTATCAAAGTTACAACTTGTGATCCTCACACACATGGGTCCTTTAGAATTCTTTTATTAGGAGATCAAATATGACAGCAGATGTTCACAGTGCTTAAAAGATTGGACATAGAACTGAGCCTGAGAAATGGTAGTAAAAGTGTAACAGTTGCATCTATAAAAGAAAGGAAAGAGAGTTATAGAGTTAGAGATAGAGACAGATGGAGACTGAAGAAGTACGGTTAGAGATACAGGTGGAGGGAAGGAGGGAAAAAGTGGGCGGAAGAAGAGAAACACCTTATCTTGTAGAACAAAACAAAAATCTACTTGGGCCTAAGGAGGAGGGATAGCTTAGCATATATTCATTTAACTGATTATAGAAAATATAGCTCTGTTTGCACAACATAAAGAAAGTTGAGACAACTTGGCATGGAAATCATTGCTAAAATTTCTGCAAAAATATACAGCATTTGCTGCACTACCTTTAATTAATTATTATTATTTTTTACACTTGGAAGGTGAACATTTTTAATGAAAAGTCAATGGAAGAGAGAACATTTGGCATCATTACAACATTTAAAGAAGCAAGTTCCTATTCGTTCTGCCAAAAAGTATTTGGAACTAATTCCAACTCCTTTTTTCAGCCAAACACCTATTTTTTTTTAAATGTTTCAATATTTTCAGCATTTCAGAGCAAGTATGAAATTGCCACCTTGATTACCTGGTGCATTTAATTGAAAAGTCTTTATAATTCTCAAATGGACTCCTGTAGCGGGATGGAATTTTCTCAGCTATTTGCCCACCTTCTTCTTCGCAGTTTGAAAGGGAGAGAAGATCTTGCCTATGTTCTGAGCCATTACAAAAAGTTCTATGGTTCGCAATGGGCTGAATAATCAGTACACATAAAAAAAATGAAAGAATTAGTTGCCTCACTTCTGTCTCATTCTTCATCTATTAATGCATACAAAAAATTTCAAAAGTTTTGGCATATTTGTAGGTGTTAAAGAAATTAACCTTAAGAATGAAAAAAGGGAAGAATATTCAGGTCCGTTCCTCAGCAGTATAGCCAATGTTTAGGTAAGGTAAATGAATTAATTTTACTAGATAACTTATTTACCAGATACCTAGTATCTAGTAAAACAACAATATCTAGTAAAATAACAATCTTACCTAGTAAATCTAGTATTTAGTAAATCTAGTATCTAGTAAAATAACAATAGAAGTTAATAGACATTTTGAAAAGACAAATTATAATGTAATTTGTAAGGCCAAAGTATTTTCAGAATTTTTTTAGCTTGAAAATATTTGGGTGCACTTTCCCTTTATGAACCTCAAGGGCCTTGAGGTTCATACTTCCAAGATCATAAAAGATATAACTGGGAGGGTGCTCAGAGTCAGTCAGCTAAATGGATGCACTTCAAGGACATACTGATAGGTGAAATAAAGAGGGAACACATGTGTAAATACCCTATTATTTCTCTAATGTGAGAAACTGAAGGTGTAAATGAGGTCAAGAATGTATGATAGGGCCGGATATTTAGCTTAGTGGTTCTGGCACCTGCCTCACAAGCACACGGTACTGAGTTCGATCCCGGTGACCACATACAATGCTGGGCCTGGTGACTCATGCCCATCAGCAATCAATACCACATACCATAGTGTAGAGCGTGGTGGCTCACGCCTGTAACCTCAGCACTCGGGAGGCAGAGACAGGTGGATTGTTGAGTTCCAGGCTTGTCTGGGCTATCTAGTGAGCTCAGGGCCAGCCTGAACTACAAAGCAAGACCCTGTCTCAAAAAAAAAAAAATGTATGATAGGTGTTGTGAAGTAGGAAGATAATGTTCAAAGGGGAAAGAGAATGGGGGAGCAGGGAAAAGCAAAGAATGGAAAGAAAATATTCAAAGGTAAAAAGGGAAAAAAAACAGAAACAAAACTTATGTATATAGGAGGTGGAGGGGTTGAAGGGAGGACAGGGGAGTGGGATAAATAAGAATCAAGATATATTATGTACAGGAACAGATTGTCAATGAGGAATGTGATCACAATGTGTTGCTAAAATGTACCAATAAACTCAACAAAGAAAATGAAAGAGTAAATCAGTTAACACCCAATGGATTTTTCAAAAGGAAACCTTCAAAAGCTTAGGACATTATGACTCTTTTTCACCTTGCCTTCGATTGTGCCAATAATCTCTTCAGTGATGATTCTATTATAGCTTTTCTTTTTGTGGTACCAGGGATCAAACTCATGACCTTGTGCTTGCAAGGCAGGTGGCAGCACCACTGAGCTAGATATCTGACCCTCTTTAGTGATGATCTAATTGAGTAAGAATACACAGTACTTTATTTTCAGGTCTAATTAGTTTCTACTTTTTGCTTTGAATACTGAGAAAAGATTACTTAGGATTTGGTGAAATTGGTTAATCTTAATTGTATTTCTTTCTTAAGGTTGACCTGAGAATTATTTGAATGTATGTAAAACTTCCTTAAATAATAATTCCTATTCACAGGCTACATTTCTCAGAAGAACCAACAATGCTAGTCTACACTGCTATGAGTTTCAATTCCTTATTCACAAGTGAGATTTCACCTATTTTCTCAATGGAGATGATAAACACCTCTTCAGATATTTTTTGTTTTACTGCATTTTCTATAATTTTTTGTAACAGTTTTGATTTCTTCTTTATTGGCTTTACTAGTACATTTTAGATATACATTACAATCACATTCATCATTGAGAATTTGTACCTGTACATGATATATCTTGATTCTCATTTTTTCCCATTCCCCTGCCATGAGTTCAAACAAATGTTATATGTTTACTGTTCTAAAATGTATATTTTTAGATTTTTAGTGTATTCAGAGTTGAACAACCATCTTTACTTTGTCATTCCAGAACATTCTATCAACTCCCAAAGAAGTCCTCTACCCATTAGCAGTTATTTCCAGTTCTTTCTTTTTGAGGACCTAACAACTGCTACACCACTCTGTCTCTTGGAGTGACCTACTTTAGATATTTAATGCAAAAAATCATAGAATATGTTGCCCTTTGTGTCTGCTTTTTTCCCATTTAGCACAACATTTACAAAATTCACCCATTTTGTAGCATTTATCAACACTTCATTTTTTTTTTGGAGCTGAATGTGAGTGCATGGCATGGATGTATTGCTTTTCATTTATTCATCAGCTGCTAGACATTGGGATCTTTACGCTTTGTGATGAATGAGTATTCATATATAAAGTTCTTTTCCTTTTCCTTCTCCTTCTCCTTCTCCTCCTTCTCCTTCTCCTCCTTCTTCTTTGCAGTACCAGGGATCCAACTCTGGCCCTTCTGCTTCCAAGATAGGCGTGGTACCACTTGAGCTAAATCCCTGGCCTTGGATCATACAGTAATTCTATATCTCACAGTCTGAGAAATCACCAACCTGTTTTCCAAAGTGGCTGCACCATTTTACAACACTACTAACAATGTACGAAGGTTCCGATTCTCCATAGGCTCATGAAGGTTCTCTGTCATCTCTGTCTACACTGGGTGCATGTGGGGAAAAGTTGTTCCACATTGTCTTTATTATGTTTAGTAAATAAACTGGTTTTTCACATCCACAATTTTATGGTATAGCCTATTCTAACCTTGTCTCTAGACATATGTGTCAACCTTTGTTTATTTCTCTTGTATACTCTTTGTACAATTGTCACCATGTACTTTTAAAATTATATACAATAAATACAAATATTATCCCAGAGAATCTGTGTGCTAGAATTTTTGCAGGAGCTACTTCTGTATTGTGAAGAAGCTATTAGTAATGTCTCAGTTCTTTAAGTACTTTAATTTGGGATCATAATTTTTTTTTTTTTTTTTTTTTTTTTTTTGCTTTTTGAGACAGGGTCTTGCTTTGTAGTTCAGACTGGCCCTGAGCTCACTATGTAGCCCAGGCAAGCCTGGAGCTCAGCAATCCTCCTGTCTCTGCCACCTGAGTGCTGAGATTACAGGCTTGAGCCACCACGCCCGGCACTGTGGTACGTGGTATTGATTTTTGGTGGGCGTGAGTCTCCACACCCAGCATTGTATGTGGTTACCAGGGATCAAACTCAGGACCTTGCACTTGTGAGGCAGGTGCTGGAACCACTGAGCTAACCCTCCAGACCTTTTTTCCATTTTTAAAAATTGAATTCTTTATTGGTACTTTTTTTTTTTTTTTGAAACAGGGTCTTGCTTTGTAGTTCAGGCTGGCCCTGAGCTCACTATGTAGCCCAGGCAAGCCTCAAACTCAGCAATCCTCCTGTCTCTGCCTCCCAAGTGCTGGGATTACAGGCGGGAGACACCACGCCCGGTGGGATCACAATTTTTTTCCATGACCTCTTTGTGTTTTGACTTGTATTTTCTTGGTATAAGAAGTTATGTTTCATTTGAGTTTTATCTTCAGAGCATTTAAATTACAATAGCAACGAAAGTTAAGTAGCCCTAAGATCATACCCATTGCTTACATTTCTGGAGTGTCTGTGTGTACTAAGCAGTTTTTAGAAGTACTTAATACATGTTGACTCATTGATTTCTCATAAAATATCTTCATGAAATTAGGTATCATTCAACTCATTGTGCACCCAAGAAGCAGTCGAGGCACAGAGACGTAAGGTCACTTACTCAAGGTCACACAGTAAGTTTCGGAGCCAGCGTTCTAAACCGAATGATCTCCCTTGCTCAGGAGCCGTGAAGTCACCCGCTCCGTCATTTCAGCTATTGTCTGCGATATAGAAAATTTAATCAGTTAACCATTTTCTGGTTGCAATATGATCTACAGTAAGTTTTAAATGTCCACCCTTTTATCAACTTTTATATGGCATCACTGTATGAAATTTTAATAGTATTTTAAAGAGCCATGATTTACCCACCCAAAAGTAGCTCTTAATTTAAAATTAGTTCAAATTTACATCTTCAGTTTCAGAAACTGAAGAGGTAAATGAGCTCTAGAGTATAAGGTAGATATTGTGAAATAGAGAATAGTCAAAAGGAAATAGTCAAAAGGAAATGGGGGGGTACAGGGGTAAATAACAGGGAAGAAAAAATATGATGGCCAAAAATAGGGAAATGAAGGGCTGGGATTTAGTGGCGCCTACCGTGGAAGCAGAAGGGCCTGAGTTCGATCCCTGGTACTGCGGAAAAAAAAAAAAAAGAAAGAAAAGAAAAGGGAAACAAAGCTTGTGTATATAGGGGCGGGGGCTTATAGGGTGGGTGGGGGAATGGGAAAAATGAGAATTACATGATGTTGTATGCTGGTATAAATTCTCGATATGGTGTGTGATCACGATGTGTATATATAATGTACCAATTAAGATTTAAAAAATTAATTCCAATTTCAAAAGAGTAGTTTTTGTAAAAGAACTACAGGACCACTTAGGGGATGTCTTCAAAAAAGACATTCCCAGAGGAACCGTGTTTCTTGAACTCTACGACAGTCTTCGCCCCATTATTAGGTCGCAGGCCAGTTTCTGCGCTATTTCTTCCTCCCTCACCTCTTCAAAAGCACCTAACAGAGCATTTTGTGTGGCTGAACATTTACATTCAGTTTGTTAAATGTCAGCGAGGAAAACTAAAGCGGAGAGGACAACAGTTAATGAAGTACTTTTCCCTGCCGTCACCCCACGCGCGGGCGCGGCTCGCCAGGGACCTAATTCGCCGCGACAGGAGCACGGCCGGCTCCGCACGGCCCGACCGCAGGCGTCGCCCGAGCTCATTGGGATTTTCCTGGCCCCTTAACACGTCGAACCACGGTGCTTTCCTCCTGACGTTGGAGGGGGCGTCTGTGGAAAGGGCGGCGGCCGCGGGGGTGGGTGGGGTGCACTTCTCTTGAGTGGCTTTCTTTTCAGAAGTGCCCCGTTTTTACTATCAAGGTAGATTTGAGCAGGAAAAACAAAAACAAAACAAAACAAAAAACTAAAAAAACCCACACTTTCTAACTTTTCCTAGCTATGTGGGTTTGAAGAATCTCTAGTTTTCTCAACTCTGACATGAAGATGATGAAAACAAAAATGTCTGAATAATATTTATATGAAAGGTTTACCAGACCATGAAAAGAGGAATTACTTGTAAGTAAGCATTTAGAACAGCACCCCAGATTCGTTAATTTTAATTATATTTTTTACTGTCACATTTCTGAAATATGAAATACTCTGTTCATAAGAATAACTAAAAATAATTTGAAAATACTCAGCTGCTGAGAAGCTGCAGTACAGGGATTGTGCTGTTTCTCTCGCTGACTTTCAGAGCACGCGTGTTTGTCACAGGTGTGTGTGGAGCGTCACTTCATGAAGACGCGGGATGGGCCTCGGCAGGGCGCAGACGCCGCGCGCTGGACCCAGGGTGTGGGCGCCTCTGTCTTGTGTTCCTCTGGGAGCCCCGCTTCTCGGGAGAAGCCCAGCTCCTTCCGCAATGTCGGGGTCCTTAGCAGAAGCCCTGCCCCGAGAGCCCTGTTGTAGGGTCCGTTGGAAGAAGGGCATCACGGGTACGTCTATGCTGCTTCCACGCTCCAAGAGCCGTAGCTGTACCGGGAACGGAGACACAGGCGAGGATGTCTGTCCCAACTCTCAACCTCCTTGTGTTGCCTGAGCCTGTGAAGGGACAGAGGGCCCAGAATCCCAGCCCTAGTTGATTGTCTCCCCGACCCTCTCAGCTACAGGAGTATCTCCAGCAAAGCCTTGCAGCTACTGAACTGGCACTTTTTAACCCTCCATCCATTCACATGACTTTCAAGGTGAACTTTTTACCTCCAAGTGGAAACCATAACCTTGCTGCCCAGGACAAGGCTGAAGAACAGAGGAAGCCAGAACAGAAGCATTTAGATTAGTTTGATTCTTTGGAGTTCTGTAATGAGATTGTGGCTGAGGTTGTGGTTGTGTGTGTGTCGAGTGTTGGAGAGTTTGCATAGGTATGCCTGCCTATGCAGAAGCAACTCTGGTGTGTGTGTGTGTATCTGTGTGTGTGTGTGTGTGTGTGTGTGTTGGGGATTGAACCCAGGACCTCACACATTCTAGGAAAATATTTCCTTACTGAGTGACATCCCTTTCCCTAATGGGGTGGCGGGGGGATTCTAAATGATACTTTTTCTTTGGAGTGCTGAGGAGAGGCCCTGGAGATTAAAGGACGGATCCCACATTTTTTACCTCAAGACCCCTTTGCACTCCTATAAACGTATTGAGGATTCCAAAGAACATTTGATTTTATTGGTTGTTGATATTTTCTTAATAGAACCTAAAACTGAGGACTTTCCAAAATATTTATACAGAAATTCACTTAAGACTGTCACTGTAGTTGATCTCATAAAGGCACTGTGGAGAGTAGAATAGTGGTTAGCAGCCCCTGGGCTGGGACTGGGGAAGCAGGTGAAGAGAGGATGATTCATGGACACGCACGTCCAGCTGGACAGGAGGAATAATGTCCAACATTCTGTTGCACAGCAGCCTAACCATGGCTGAGAAAGATCAGGACATCAGAGGAGGCTGCTCCCTCCAATGCTGAGTTCCCGAGGGCTGCAGGCCCCACCTGGGGCCCAAGCACTGTCCAGTGGCCTTCTCCTGGCACCTCCGTCGTCTCCTGCTTCTGCTAACTGCTCTAGCTCCTTCAGACCAGAGGATGAAATGAGCCATTCGCTCCTACCGGCCCTGGGCGTCACACCGTCTTTGTGGCTCCCCTCCACGCCGCCGACGGTGCGCGAGAGTTTGTCCCGCTTCTCAGCAAGCCGTTTATCCTTCCCAGGACCTTGGCTGGCAAGTGTGAATGTCTTTGGTTTATTTTCCTCAGTTTTCGCAGCAGCAACAAAAATCTTATTTATAGTGCTATCTTTAACGCTCAGATTTTGAAATGATTTGTAAGTTAAGTATGTTACTTGATTCTTGAGTCTAAAGAGAGCTTTTTCTGTACCCAGTGTCATAAAACCAAGGAAGTCAGAATTTCTGACCAAATTTTGTTGGCGTATTTGTTCAGTATTTCTCCTTCCCTCCCTTCTTTTCTTTCTTCCTTCAAAAATATGAATTTCAACTAATGAATCTGATCTTGACACTCTTGTGTGCAATGGTAATAGTGGAGGGTTTTTGAGAATCTTATGCTATAGGATGATTACTTTTTCTTTTGGCCTAAGAGCTTTTAAAGCAGTTTTTTATTTTGGATGATGACAGTTCAGTGGCTCCAGGATTTCAGAAGCCAAACCTAATATATGGTGAAAATAGCTCCTGAGTTCAATTAGGGTAAGATGAGGCGTGTAGAACTGTAATTGATAATGGAGTTTTGGAGAGGAACATCTCAAGTTTACGGTCAGTTAAAGATGGTAAAATCTGCCCGAGAGAATTCGAGTCTGAATTGGCTCAGAGCAAAGAAAGCATCAAATCAAGTTCATCATGTTTTAAATAAAGAGCAAGTATTAGATCTTAGGCTGATATTATAACTGAGACTGTGTAAAAGCTATCTTGAATATTACATGAAGATGGCTGTCAAGATAACTACATATTCAATAGCACATCAAGGATTTTCTTATTGACAGGATAAAACACTGGGGCCAAAGCGGCTATTGGTGTGATAATGCTGCTTTGCATGCACTGGGAGTGATTCTGCCAGATGTATTCTATTTTGCATTGTATTTTACAAAGAAATTCTAACTACTCTTAGGGAGTGGAGTAAAAAATGGCAAAATGCAGAGTCTACATTTGTGCTGCCTCTGTAGGGAAACACTGAATACTTGAAGCATAGATCTCATTTCTGGAGACTATTTCACCGCAAATAATTTAGTCAGTCACCAAATTCCCTCAGGGTTGCTTTCCTGCAGTTATTGAAAAGTGTACATTAAACCTTGGGCTTCATTTCACATCTCCAATATCAATCTGAAGCATTTGCTTTCATGAAATTTTGATCTGAGCCCGCTCCTGAATTTGAGAGCTTTCGAATCACTGAGTCAGAGGCTCTGCACTTCTGTCAGGCTCTGCTCACTTTCCAGTGCTTAAAACCCTGCCAGTTGTTCAAACCAGACGCAGATGACAACTTCTGAAGAAGCTCGGCTAGATCTGCTAATGGCCCATTTCTACTTTTTAGCATAAAGTTTTATTATGCATCTCCACTCTACTCTTGTTTCTACTTTGAAATATAGGAATGTTAAGCATAGACATCTTTAAGGAACTTATTTATTTTAAAAAGCTAGTACTAACACTGCTCCTGGTGATTGAGGATTTTGGAAGAAATGGATTAAATTAGGTAGGCATTGTAGTCAGGGTTTAGAAGGGATAGATTTAATATAGGACACATAAATTTATAGGATTATCTTACGATATTCACCCAGAAAGTCAAAGATTGAAGAGTGCAAGAGGTCTGTCTGCACAACAGAGACTCAAAGGATCCAGACAAGGGCCTGGGTCCCATGGCAGTGTCCGCTACAAGTCCGGGAAGAGGCCTGGAGGCCAGGACAGCATCTCATGCAAATCCATATTAGGAGGTTGAGGAATCCGCAGTGGGAGCCTGAAAAGCCCAAGGGTCGATGCTAGAGGCCAGAAACTGCCAGAGGGTTGGAGGATCTGTGCGGCCAGCTGGGGAGCTGCAGAAAGGGCCGCAGAGCTGCTGCTGAGAGCAGCTGTCGTCCCCGGGAACAGCGAGGACCGGCGCTCCTCTGACGATGCGAACAGCCAAGCTGATACCAGGAAAAACGTGCCATGACAAAGCTTCTCCTAAGAAATCAGCAGCGTGAAATCTTCGCCTCTCATTCCCTTTTGTGCAGTTGGCAACTTTTCTCGGGTGGGTCCTCCAGGCCCAGAATCACAGGGACTCAGTTTAGCTGGACCTTTCCTCTCAGGCCTACCACTGATTAATCTACCACTTATGCAACTCTTTTTCTAAACGAACATACTCCTAATTAAGATAGATCTTAAATACTTAGCATGTTACAAATAGAATAACTGAAAAGCAAGGTGCGTTCCCCCAGTTTAAAAGGAAAGGCACTTTCAGGCATATTTAGAAAAAATTTCCTCTATAATGTGGAAAAATTTCAACAAACATCCAAGTTTGAAACTGTTCGTGCAAAAGAAGATTCCTTTGAGTTACATTTATTTTCAACAGGTTAGAAGAACTCGAAATTCATTAGTGAAAATGTGGATGAGAAAAATTTGACTAGGAACAGCGCGGAAACCATTGCGTGGTGCAGGGTTTTCATGCACGGCATGCAAATGTGTGTCATGTTCATAAATCCAATCACAAATGATGGTTTTACGACCCAACTGTATTTCTTCCAAACAAAGTGGCAGTAATATTTTTAAAAATCTGCAAGCCCTTTGAGAGTCTTCAAAAAGAATTTCATCATCTTTTCACATTGAAGTGAAGATATTTATAACTGAAAGGATGCTGTGTTGCCACTATGGGAAAGAATTGCATCCCCCACCTAAAATATAGCCACCGATAGTGTGCATGTTTTGCATTTAGCATTCAAAATATATGAGGAACAAGGTCTAAGTAGATGCAGTAGGATCTAGAAATTAGCCTAAGTCAGCTCTGGAGACCAGATTTAGGGAGGACGGTAAATCATACCTTTGGTGGAGAACATTACTATTCAGAATACTCTAAAATGTATCGCGGATCAGAATCCGATTTGTAACTCATATAGGTTGTTTTTTTCCCTCGGTTTTATTGGACTCTGGTTTCAAAAAGGTGAGCTGTTCAGGTTTGGAAGCTAAATATTGAATCTCATTGATATGAAGTTCCCTGAAGATGACAAGTCTATTCTTCCTTTATTTTCATAAACACAAAACCTAGAGTTTGAAGAATTTTCTTTTGCAAGAGATCTCCCCTCTATATCTTCACTTCCTTGTAGATGAAAAGTTTTATGCATTTTTTCTTTTTAGTCCCATAAAAACCCATATTATACATGCTCAGCTTAGCTTTTAAGAACATTTGTACTATAACTTTGAAGAGCTCACAGTGGTTTCAGCAATTCAACAAAGGGCGCCATAAAACTATATCTTGGAAGACATCTTCATCCATTTATTGACCGTCAGCCTCTGACTCCACCTGCAGCCTATGCTGTAGGTGAGGTCTGTTTTAGATGCAGGAGGGCCTTGAAGCCTCTTTTCTGGGACTAATACAGCTACAACATATAAAGATCAAGGGGCAGAGGCCTCTGATAATAGTCTGAAACTCACTTTAGGAAGAACTTTCCTCTCCCAAACTACCCATTCTGCATCCTTGACTGTCAGTAGTGCCCACGTGTAACTGAATCTGGCTGCCCATCTTCAGAGCAGTTGTGCCTTCTTGGCCAGAGTATCTTGTCATTCACTTGTTCAAAAGATACTTTCCAAGTATTTATTGTGGCAGGCATGTTCTCATGCAGCGTCTGTGATGGAAAATAGGACTACGTCCCTGCCCTCATGGGGCTTCCAGAGAAAAACTGTGTGGAAAAAAAAAAGCACAACACACACACACACACACACACAACTATGAAGAAAAAGAAATGAATCAATGCTGTGTGATAGGTGGGTCGTCATGACAATTATCTTCAATAGTATGTAATATCTATATCCTGGTAGTCATTTAATCTGGGCTATCCAAGGCATATTTCTCAATGCTGAAGGGTTTTCATGAAGGCTCTGATAAACATGCCCATGTTGGTCTCTGCCACGAGCCCTCTCTGTAAACCCCACGTGGACAGCGATTCGGTGCAGCCTTTCGCATGACATTGATGTGACAGATGGCGTGTGGTCTCTCAGCCCAACATCAGTGTCCTGCTTAGGCTGTTGAGCCCATCTGGAAAATGGAAGTCTCTCAGCGGGACCTCTGGGGTTGGCTAGAAATACACTCTCAGTGTCTGAGCATTCCAAGAACATCTTCCAAGGACTCTTGAAAAGATTAGGGAAAATTCCTTTCCCTTATCCAGTTAATTGATATTTTAAATAATATAATAAGATAGAATGTTCAGACTTTCCACTGACCTAAATATATCAAAAGGATTTTTCAAAAATATCCTTTTTGTTTTCTACTCAAGACAATGTTAAGTAGCAATGAAAGAAAACACATCTTTTCTCACTCTATGCTCTTGAGGGCTATTTTTTCTTGCCATTGTTTTCATTCAGGGAACAGCACTGGGAACCACATCGCATCTGCAACTTATGTAGAGGACAGCAGTGGCATCTAGCAATAATTAGAGCAGGTATCTTTATTCTTTAATAAAAATCTTGTTATTCCATTAATGTGATGAGCATATATTGTATTCAAAAGGAATACAAAACTAGAATGTTGTGGAACATTTCGTTTTGTTTCTTTCCTTCTCTACAAAGTACTATGTAGTTCCCTTTGTGGTGAAATGATCAAAGCCTTCTGATTCATAGGCCATTAGTGTCAGTGTTTCCAGCTCTACTTTTTCAGGCTGAAATGCTCAAAATCTTTGCTTGCAGAATAGAATTTTTTGATGGCCTTTAAGATTAAGGCCCAGTGAGAACTTCTTACAGATGTGTTTAGGCACCACAGGACTATCCAACACAATGGGCTATTTTGAGCCTACATTCTTTTTGTGAGCAGAATGTGCCAAAGGATACAGCTATTTGAATTCCAAAAGATAAGTAAGCGAACACCAGCTTTTTAGCACACTGTCACCTCCAGAGCAGGACTGGGAGCTCTTGGGAGACATCAGTTTTAGCATGAATGCCATAATGAAATGTTCAGTCCTGGTGGCACTGTTACCACTACATGATATTGGGTCTTAGCAGGTTTATTGCTTTCTCTTCTATTGATATGTTTGTCTTCGTTGGAGAAAACTATCCTTGCCAATTCGTTTCTTTTCTAAAATTGATCTTATCGGTACATTTTATATAACCATCACAACCGCACTCAACATCGAGAATTTGTACCAGTATCTTTTCTTATTTCAAAAGTATCTTCGGAAGCTCAGAGTAACCTGAGAGAAAAGTATCAGAAAAAGAAAGGGTACAAAACATGAGATTTAAGTGTCACAGTATTTAAATTTTTCCATTGTTTCTCTATTGTACTCCCATGGTTTAAATCATATTTTATTAAAATTTTTATTAAAGAAGTACATATTCATATTACAGATTGATTTATGAAATTTTTTCCAGACCTAGAGAAATTCTCTGATGAATAATTTGGGATATAAAAGAGGCTTTTTATAACAATTATATAATGATGCTATTTTTTTCTTTTTCCTTTACTAGTAGAAACACACTGAAAGAAGCTTAGTATGGTGATGGCATAATCACAAAATGCCTTTTTAAGATATGTGCCAACAAAGATTATATACTTTGAAAATCCATCCATCAATTATGAAAGAGTTTTGAGTTTCACATAAACATTGCAATTCTATGGTGCACAGGGGTAGAAATGGTGAGTATGTCTACTTTGGGAAGTGAATGAAGGATTTTAAAAAACCTTTTGTGATTCTAAGTTGGTGAAACATGTGAACTACCTGTAAGATAAGCACTACTGTGTACTTTTTCTGGAAAATTATTTTATTTTTGAAAAAGAACACTCAATTCAACTTACTTCATTTGGAACTTCAAAAGATTTTTTTAAAAAAGAATAAGTGACTAGTAATTTTATACATTAGTTTCAATTTTCTTCCAAGATCATCAAATTCAAACAATAAAATTGTTCTTTTGTCCTTGTCTATAATGTAAACAGAATTATTCTTCAAGTCCAGATTCCAATATTAGAAACTAGATTTTAAGATCTTGCCTTCTTGAGCACTGTATGTTATCCTTTGATCATTTACTTCTGAGTGAAATATTTGTTCACTTATCTAGCTTAGAATATCTTTTTATTTTGCCATTTTACTTTTAAATTTTACTGTATTAGTACAAAATGTTTACATTTCTTGTGGGGAGTTGGCATATCCACGTAACACACCCTAATTCCTTACTTTTCACCACTTCCCTTCCCTTTCTCTCTTGATTCTCTTACCTTTGAGAATGATCTATCTCTCTATTTCCCATTATTTATCTTTTATTTTGCTATTTATTTTTTTATTTTTTATTTTATTTTATTTTTTGCTTTTGAGACAGGGTCTCACTTTATAGTTCAGGCTGGCCCTGAGCTCACTATGGTGCCCAGGCAAGCCGCCGCAAACTCAGCAATCCTCCTGTCTCTGCCTCCCGAGTACTGGGATTATAGGTGTGAGCTACCACGTCCGGCATTGTGGTATGCGGTGTTGATTGTTGCCCAGCATTTTATGTGGTTACCGGGGATTGAATTTAGGACCTTGCACTTGCGAGGCAGGCGCTGGAACCACTGAGCTAACCCTCCGGCCCTATTTTGCTATTTATTTTTACTCTGAGTTCCTTATATAAGAGGAACAATATGATATTTAAGCTTGTGTGTTCAATTTACTTTGTAACATAATGGTCTTAAAGTGCATTCATTTTCTTACAAATGACTTGAATTTATCTTTCTGTATGGCAAAGCAGTACACTATGGTGTATAAATGCCACATTTTCTTCATCTCTTCATCTGTTGATGGGTAAATGGCTGCTTCCAAGATTTAGCTGTTATAGATTGTGCTGCTATAAATATGGGTATGCACCAGATGCCTTTAACTCTTTTATGCCATAAAAATGGAAAATATGTAGTAGGAAGGGAATTGTCTAGGTCAATGGAATTTTTAGTTCAGTTTTTTGAGGACTCTCCATACTGATTTCCAAAGTAGTTGTACTAGTCTGCATCCTCACCAACATATTATATGAAAAGATGCTCAACATCAATGACTACTAGAGAAATACAAACTAAAACAGCAGTAAGATTACATCTTAGCCCACAAAGGACAGTTTTCATCAAAAAATCAGATAATAACCTATGTCTTGGGATGCCATTACACCTAATGTGAAATGAAACTGGTGCACTATTGTGGAAATCAGTGCAGAGATTTCTCAAAGAACTAAGATTAGATGTCACATTTGTTCCTGCTCTGTCTCTGTGGGGTATATTCACAAAAGAATTAGAAGCATCATCTCACAGTAACATATATGCACCGATGTTTATAGCAGGTCAGTTTGTAATAGCTAAATCTTGGAAACTTCCGAAATGCCCATCAACCGGAGACTGGGTAAAGATGCAGGTTTTTTTTTTTTTAAATCAAATAGAGTATTAATCAGCCACAAAGTATGATAAATTAGAGACATTTACACTGAAATGGTGCACTATGAGGCCATATTCATAAGTGAAATAAATAAGACACAAATGTGTAAATACCACATCATTTCTCTGGTGTGAGAAACTGAAGGTGTAAATGAGGTCTAAAATGTATTACAGGTATTGTGAAATCGGAAGAAAATGGTCAAAGGGAAATGATAGCTGACTGGGAGCAGGGAAAGCAATGAAGGGAAAGAAAAAAATATGGTGATAAAAAGGAAAAAATGGAAACAAAGTTCATGTATATGGGTGTTTAACAAGTTGAAGGGAGACCAGAGGAAATGGGAAAAATTAAAATCAAGATTTATACAGGTGCAAATTGCCAATGAGGAATGTGATCGTAATTTGTCCCTAAAATGCACTGAATTTATTGTTTTAAAAAAAGAAATAACATAAAGCTGTGCAAATTTTATACGAGTATATTGTTTTAATTTAACCCTGTTTCATTCAAAACAGGAAAGCTGTGAAAGTTAGTAAATATGTATTGCTATATTACTCCGGGGGGATATCAGTAATTCAATGAAATTTAAATACATTTTATCTGAAAAAAAGGAGAATTTAAAAATTATAAACTTAATGAAAAAAAGTCTAATAGTAATTCATGGTGTATGGCCTTCCAGTCAGTAGGTAAGACAAATTAAGTCTAAGTTTTGCAAATGAAGAATGAATGAAATATATATATATATATATGGAAATATATATATATACATATATATGTATATATGTATATATGTGTATATATATGTATATATACACACACATATATATGATGTGTGTATATATATACACACATCATATATATATATGGAAACAGACCCAAGTGTTCTGCTTGTGGACATAGCAAAGGTACCAGATATCGAGGTTGGCTTGAAGTATAAAACGTGTGATTTTGACTTAAAAGCTTGACTTGATACAGCCAGAGAACCAACGGCAGCCTGAAGCAAGCGTTAGAACCTGGGCAGTACAGCAGGTCTCCTTGCCGGGGGAGGCAGGAACCAGAGCCGGGAGCCACAAAGGCCATGTTAAGGTCGGTAGTGAGGCAGCATTAGAAACGGGTAGTTCATGTGGAAATCCAAAGATCCACAAATGTCAGCCATGAGATTTCAAAGTGGATCAGGGAGCATGAATGAGGAATCACTGATGAAGGGTCCAGTGCTGAGGCCCACGGGGATTACTTCTGGTACTTCTGATACTCCTGTACATGGGACAGGAGTGAGCCAGTGGGACAGGCCATCTACAGATACAGAAAAGTGACCCACATAAGTAGTATTTAAGCTAATTTAACAATACTTCATGAAAGAGACTGACTTCAAGTTATATATGCATATATACTTACATTTTTAGTTTGAATGAATTGAATTTATTTATTTATTTGGTGGGGGAGTCAAATCCGGAGCTTTACACAGACTCCACACTGAGCCTTGCCCTCAGCCTGAAGTGGTTCTCTTTTGCTGAAAAGTTTCAAGCACTGCCACAGACTCTTTTACATCTTGTACGAACTTTGACATTTTCCTACATTCATTTTATAATTTTTCTCTCTGTATGTGTGCTGGTATATGTGTGTATACTGTGAAAATATCATGGAAACATTGTACCACTTTACTCCTAAGTAATTGTTAAAAATAAGGGCAAAGGGCTGGGGGATTTAGCTCAGTGGTTCTGGCACATGCCTTGCAAGCACACAGTCCCGAGTTCAATCCCCAGTAACCACATCCCATAATGACAGATGTGGTGACTGAACCCACCAGCAATTGGTACTATATACCACAATGCTGGGCGTGGTGGCTTATGCCTATAATCCTAGCAGTTAGGAGGCAGAGGCAGGAGGATTGCTGTGAGATCGAGGCTTGCCTGGGCTGCATAGTGAGCTCAGGATCAGCCTGAACTACAAAGTGAGAGCCTGTCTTAAAAATATATATATAATTTTCAAAACTTCCCCCTTCTTTTATGAATTCTTTGAACCAGGTTAGCAGTTTCATGATATTGAGAGGGACCCGGTAATCTGGCAGGATGGAGAAGCCACAAAGCAGCCCCGTGGTTCAGCCTGCTAAACTGTGGCCATGAATTACAGCCCAAAGCAAAGGTAGGGGCAGAACTTTAGAATGCCAGCAAGTAGTCTTTTTAGACTTTTCTTGCTGTATTAAAACTACTGCAGAGTTAATAAATAAATTCATGAAGTCATAGAAGACACAGCCTCAGTATGAAGTAGTTGAGCAAGATTCAACACTTTTGGGTCTAGTCACAGCCTCAATTAAACTCCAGGAGCCTTAGTTTAAGCTCCCGTCTTGAAGGTCGTTTTCTGCTGCTGACAATAGATATGAGTCTGCTGGAATCCTGAAGATTCAGCAGATACTGTATTTGGTGTGTGCTAATTTACTGGACCTCTAAGATCTGATCTCATCAAGAAACTTTTGGATTTGTCACCAGGCTGCTTCAGATAAGCCAATTCCCTTCAGCCAGGCAAACGGGGAAGTAATTTATGTAAGCAGAGATTCATTTTAGACTGATCTCTCCTCTGAGATGGAGGCCAAAGACTTGAAAGAGGCGGCATCGACTGAGTTCAGCATAACAAGTCAGACAGTGTAACAGTGTAGCCGTGGCCGACACGTAGTAGGAGCTCAAGTTATCCTCACTGACATAAGGTTCGGATGCTAAATCACTTTGAAATCTGCTTCCAGATTTTTAAGAGGCTACTCATATAATCTGAATTTGATAAGGTACTAATTTTCTCAATGACTGCTTACTACTCTACATTTTTCACAGTTGGTGAACTTGAGGGGAGGAAGGGATGGAGATGAGGCCTCAGTCTGCCAAGTTTTTACTTGTTAGGAACCTGAATTCATGATTTAGTGGAACTTGAGTAGTAAGCAGTTGTTTTAAAATACCCAGTGTTTACAAGTGCATTGATTTTTGCCGTACTTGCTCTATCCCTGGATAACAAGAATATATTTTGTTTGTGGACCTCTATTACATTAACATTCTAAAGTGTTTTGTGTTCTGTGTCATTTTTTTAAGAGCATTTTTAATTTCCTTCCTTACCTCTTTAGACTTTTATTATTTATTTGCCTTTTAGCTTCCATAATCACACTCCCTATTAACATGTAAGAAAAAGAAATCATGCTAACAGGAAATACATTTCTTAGGAACCAGAAAGGAATTATCTCATTATATTCCTATATCACTACTAACTTCTTGGTTCATACTTGCTAAAGTATACACATAGTCTACAATTAAATGTGTGTGTGTGTGTATATAGAGTCCACCAAAATAATGTACAGATCAGAAAAGAAAAACGTATAAATATTTTAAAGATAAATTTATTGAGAGATCATGAGGTTATTACAGGTTACTATTTGGCTTTACAATTATAAGAGGTGTTCAAAGTGGTGGCAATCAGTTTCCAGACATTTATTAGTAGAGTAAACTGCTGAAATCTATATATGTGTTTTTGGTGGGCTCTGCACATATACAAACACATATACATATATCCACATATAAACAAATATGTGCCTATCAGCATGTGTCAGTCATAGAGCATAGAAATGACGTCAGTAGCTGATGACTATTAGACGTTTTTCAAGATTGATCTACTCTTTTATTTTACATAAAAATGTCTCTAAGACAGAAGACACAAAGTAGTCCTACAGAAGAACTTTAGTATCTTTTCATTGGGAGTACTTCTTCCAATCAGAGCCAGAGAGATTCACTATAATTTAACTTGATGACAAAGGGAAGGCTTACTATCACCTAAGGGAAAAGAGGCTGAAATATTCTTCACTTTGTAAATAGTGAACATAGTCACAAATACCTAGCTTTTAAAATGTCAGCTGCCTGAAAGTCTTACATTGTTAAGATTCATCACGACCATCAAGATTTAGCATTGGGCAAAATGCCAAATAATGACAAAGCCACAAACTCTAAAGATGTTCCTGAAATGTAAGTACCCACATTTTATAGTTCAAAATTAAGGAAGGAAAAAAGTATATTTCCACAGTTTTGGACATACAAGGAATCACTGTGAAGATAAACTATTAAGTCTCATAATAAGCCCATCTGGTGCCAAGGAAGGCAATACAGAAGCAACAGCATGGAGACTGTTGGAAAAGCTGGGAATAACTTTCTGCCCCGTGACAAATGTGTAACCACTGTCACCATTTTAAACATGGGATAGAAAATGAGAACTAGAGCTGAGTGTGGTGGCACCTATAGTCCCAGCACTTAGAGACCGAGGCAGGAAGATCACGGCAAGTCTGAGGCCAGGCTGTGCCACTGCGTGGTGAGCTGAGAACCAGTCTACCCTATGCAGGAAGACTGCATTTGAAAAAACCATCAAGAGATAAAAATTGAAAAAGAGAGAGAAAGAAAAGGGATTCAATGGTAACAAAAAGAAGCACCACAAAACCAAAAAAGCCAGAAACTATATATATGTATTCCAGAAGGCAGAGTCATTTCAAAAACAAGAATCGGGGCTGGCAATAAAGGAGCTGCATCCGCAAAATAACTTCAGCGTGACAGTCACCATTACAACACCAAGACTGTCATGATCAGCCCCGGGCACGGTCAGGGGTTAGGGCTGCATGTTAGACTACTGCCGGAGCACGAGGGTGGAAAGGACTGTGGGCCTGTGTTTCTCCTGCCATCATGAATCATCTGCTCTAACATCGTTTTGCCCACATGACATCACAAAGTATATGTAAGGGGATGATGGCTAGACAGACAGACAGATGGGAGGCCACTGGATATACGGTGGCTGCTAATTGTTCCAGGTTATGTCCGCCATCTGTCTACCTCATGCAGTAAAAATCTGATCTTTGAAAAGTCATTGAACCTTTTTCCCTGAGCAAGTGTCAGAAAGATTATGTATAAGTAGGTTTTTTTTTTTTCCTTTTTTTGGAGCCAGAGTCTCACTATGTAACTCAGGCTGGCCTTGAACTCACTAGGTAGCCCAGGCTGGCCTCCAATACTCAGTAGTCCTCCTGCCTCAGCCTCCTGAGTGCTGGGGTCACTGCACCTGATCAAATAGTTTATAAAGTAAACAAATAGTTCCTGTCAAGCATGTACTTGATTTAAGGACTAAGAGCGTAAAATACACTTTTATTTCCAGAGAGAGAAACTATCATTGATAAAAGAATCTTTAGGAAAGTTGGAATTCTACTAGATTTCTTTCCAAATTTGTATTATTCATCACACAATCCCAATTTATCTTCTCTGGATGGGCCTAATTTCAGAAGCCAGTTTTCTTTAAAAAAAAATAAAAGAAAATCAAAGGAACCAAAGAAAATGAAATATTTGTTGAAGAAAGTAGAACATTGCTCCGTGGCAGTCTTCCTGTGTCTCTGAAAAAGCACTTTAAACCTATTTTGAAAAAAATGAAACAAAATAAAACACAACTTAAAATTTAAATTCCTTGAAAAAAAAGTTCTAGGTGAAAATACACATAGTAGAATGAGGAGTAATGTAATTATGCCCAACAGAAGGATAAAATTGGGAAATAAACCCAGAAATTCATGTTTGTATGTATAGAATGATAAACATAGTTAACTTTGTGCGAAGTACATGTAGACATCCTAAATAATATTTACAGATACATTCTTAGAATGAGTATTTCTTCCTTAAGATAAAAGTTTCTTATTAAGTGTTCATACAATGATTTGTCAAATTTTTTTCCTCTTACTGTGTCATTTATGATCCAAGAAACTATTGCTTCAAGGATTATCAGAACAGAACCTATGATTTAGATGATTGTGAAAATTGAAAATGATATCTAAAGATTGAGAAATGCAAATTTCCCGGTTGGTAAAGTTGGAAATAATACAAAGAAGGTTTGGTTATCCTTTTATCAGTTAAGGCAGGTTTACAAAGGAGGCCATAGTGAAAAGTATCTTCTATCAGGAAGTGACAACATGACTTCCACTGCAACTGAGATTGAGCAAATATGTTTTTCTTGTGCTTATCTTTTGATATGGGGCTTTATGATGTGTTATAATTGTTTAAGAATTGATCTCTTGCCGGGCATGGTGGCTCACGCCTGTAATCCCAGCACTAGGGAGGCAGAGACAGGAGGATTGCTGAGTTCCAGGCTTGCCTGGGCTACATAGTGAGCTCAGAGCCAGCCTGAACTACAAAGTGAGACCCTGTCTCAAAAAAAAAAAAAAAAAAAAAAAAAGAATTTATCTCTTTCATTTTCTCAGCAGATGATTTAGAAAATAAGACCATTATCTCTCCTCCCTCTCACCTTCTGCCTTTGGTTGTGTATTTCCCCTCAAATTGTGTTAAGGTGTTTGCCCTTGTTTTTCCTGCTCGTTCAAGTGCAAACAGTGAAAGGGATAGGGCTGGTGTCAGTACCTCTTTTTTCAAATGAGGAGTCTAGATTAAGAAAGGTCAAATGACCTTGGCTGAGGTCATAAGGGTAATCAATTAAAGAAGGGGAGCTGAGTGCTCCCTTCGGCAGCACATAGACTAAAGAAGGGGAGCTGAATTTCCTAGTTGTTTCTCCAAGGGAAACAGTAATCAAAAACATAGTCTTAGAGAGCGCTGGGCTGGGTAAATTCTTAGCCTTCTTTTCCCACTGTCCTCTGAACTGCACATCTACTCAACCCTTCAGTGAAAGGACTCCTAAAGTGCTAGTGGTTAGGGGCACGTCAAAGAGAATTGAATGGGTGGGTATCTCTTACTATTTGTTGTGTACCTAAGTTACTCTAATTAAATACAGGGGTTAATCTGGAGAATGTTCTAATCTACCATTTAGACTCATTGAGGTGCATAAGTATACCATGTTTATTGATCCACATCCTTGTACAGATATTTCTTAGTTTTATGAATATATGGAATCACTGCAAGGTATTCTGACACATAAGCTATCCTGACCTTAGATCCAGCCTCAACAGGAGTGAGAATTATACTATCTTATCTGGAGAATTTAGGGTGTTTACTGGGACTGAACTAGGTACAACTCAAATGAAATAGAGGCCAGCAGAAGTCCAAATTTCATTTGGGTTGAGCCTTAACAACATTCATTCCTGTGTAACAAGTTCTTCCTTGCTATGTGAAAAATATTTAGTACCTTTACATATTAACTCTTTAACCAGGTTATCCATGTATCATGGATTATATGCACGCTCATATTTATATATGAAAACTTTATTACTAATTTTAAATACTTTAAAAATAATATTCCAATGGTTCATTTTTATACTATTTAGGTTTTATTTTCCTTCACTTTTCTTTTTAAAATATTATTGGCAAGTTAAGCTATCAGCTTCACCTCTTTGATGTAGAAGAATTTAAGATGTTTTTGAAAAACTAGTGTCTACCTTTTTAATAACTATCATTGTAGATTATATTATTTTATAATGGCTCTAGTTTTAGTTTGTTACTTCCAACTCTAAAAAACTGTTAAAATACATAAATACTTTCCATAACTTTAAGTCAACCTTCAGTTTAGGGTTATACCAATAATAGTAATAGTAGGAGGAGGAGGAGGAGTAAACATTCTCCCATTCATTAGAACAGAACTGTTTCATGTTATTTTACTTTTGAAGTGGTTTCTAGTAGGATAGAATAAATTGTAAAGTAAGCATCATTATCTTCATTCACTTTAAGAAAAATTACTTTGTAAGTACAAAGTAATTAAGCAATACGACGTGACAGACATTGCATTTTGGGGAATTATTATACATCTCAGATGTCTTGAGAGGTTCAGGCCAAAGGCTGAATGGCTTCAACCACCCAAGAAGACTAATAAAGCCTCAAGAAATGCACCACCTGTCATATCTTATTGCCACTATGGAATGGAAATCACGAAACCGAAACAGGGGGAAAAGGTTAGATCTGTGCCCTTGCTGAGGATTACTTACATGACTGTGACATCACTGACAGTTCGATGTGTGTCCAGAGAATTCAAAAGCCATTGCATAATTACTGCACAAACAACACAACTCATTTGAAACTGCTGGTTCAGCATTCTGCAATGCCAACTTTGTCATATACCAGTCCCCCAATGTCCTCTTCTTGCAGAAATCATCCGGGTCCTCTTAATCCCAAGCTTTTTTCTTTCCCTGATCACACAGCACCGAGGGCAGGGGTGGGTAAGCAAGGAGAGGTGGGGATTGTTGTGTAGAAATAATCCTCCCCCCAGAGGGTTGGAGGCATTTGGTTCCTTATATACCTTGTAGCACCCCAAGTCATTATCTCATGATAATCACATCTCCTGGAGCTGCCTTATTGCTTAAGTGTAACACTAAATTTTAATTACAATGAAATAGAGCTCTTCTGGTAGTTTACACAACATCTTGTGTTCTCATTGCCAGATGGAAATAATACAGAGCTTTTATAGTAGTCGTGCGGTGGTCCGGGCTCCATTGCAATTGGAGCACATATTGTTGGTTTGTTGGGAAAAGGAAGCACTCTGCTTTGTGGAACTATTCACTTTCTTTCAGAATACTTCAAGCTGGCAGTTTCTTAAAACATTCTTGCTTTGTTTAAAAATATTGAAGCATGGCAATACTGTCTCTCTTCCAATTTGAATGTAATAGGCAAATTTAATTAAAAAAATCAAAATCAGGGTGCTGCCCACTAATAGATGAGACAGATTATTTTACATGTAGGATTTCATTTTCATAGCTTTTCTTTAGTTATTTGTTACATTTGGAAACAATGCACTTGAATACACATTTTTTAACCGATCTATATTTTTCCATGTATTTACCACATTCTCTCAAGTAATGACTATGCATTCGGTTCTAGTACGTGGGCCTCTCCTTAGTCTTCTTTATCATTATGATTCTTTCATGATCAGCATTTGCTTGTCAGAGAGGTGCTCTATCTTTAGAAAGTGTCTGCACCTCACCTGAGTGAGCATATAGGACACCCAAGCATTATGGGACACCTGAGCATTATGGGGCACTGGAAAATTTTGGGCCACCTGAGCATTATGGGGGCACTGGAGCATTATGGGACACCTGAGCGTTATGGGGACCTGAGCATTATGGGACACCTGAGCATTATGGAGCACCTGAAGAGGTGGTACACACAACATTCTGAAAGAATGATAATAAAAATGAAAAATAAAATGTATAAATAAAAGATCTTTGGAATGTTTTGATTTTTTTTTTTTTTGAGACAGGGTCTCGCTCTGTAATTCAGGCTAGCTCTGAGCTCACTATGCAGCCCAGGCAAGCCTGGAACTCAGCAGTCCTCCTGCCTTTGCCTCCCGAGTGCTGGGATCACAGGTGTGAGCCACCAAGCCCAGCACTTCGTGGTATGTGGTACTGACTGCGGGTGGGCGTGAGTCACCACACCCAGCATTGTATGTGGTTACCGGGATTGAACTCAGTCAGGGCCTTGCACTTGTGAGGCAGGCGCTGGGAACACTGAGCTAAATCTCCGGCCCTGTTTTGATATTCTTATTAATCTATGATTAAAATTCCAAGGAAAACAACATGCTTGCTGTCAAAATGAAAATTCAAGTAAGTTACCTGACATGGCTGCTGTAAGCTACTCCTTTATTACAATGGCAGGCTCCTACTCCATGGACTTGGGTCAGTAAAACATTACTCCCTATCTTGCTGCTGTCCTCACTTAAGCTTCTTTGCTGCTCTTCCAAAATATCTTCCTGCGGTATTGTTCCCCAGCTGCCGGACAGCCCATTCCCTTTCAAAGTCTTTGCTTAAAAGGTGCCTTTTCAATCATGCCATTTGCATCTGTGACCTGCCTCATTTCTCCATCTCCCTTGTCTTGTTCTACTTTCCTTTTGTTTGTGGCATTTGTCGTCTTCTAACTTACTACATAAAGTAATTCTAATACTATTATTTGTTTCCTGTTGATAGAATCTGAGCTTTTTGAGAGTAGGGGAGCTTTTGTTGTTTTTCTTCTTACATATTGAGAGCGATGCTTGGCACATAGTAACTATTCAGTAAATGATTTTTGAGTGAGAGAAAGAATGAATGAATAATAAAAGTAGGAGTGGAATGCCCTAGAGTTTGTGACAAACCCTAGAAATGCAGGGTAAAAGGAAGGCTGGATTTTTTAGTTGCGCAGGCTTATCCTAGTAAATATTAAAAGATTAAGTATAACTCAGTTTCTTATTTTAAAACACGAAGAGCTCTGACAAGCAGAAGGGACGTTTGCATTCACCATTGGTCAAGTAATTTTAGAAAGTAGTGCAATTATTATTACTATTTTCTTGTTATGTAGTACTTTAAAATGAAAAAAAAAAACTAAGTCGTGGAATACATAACATAGCATAATGTCTCCCCTTCTGAAACCTATGAAGTCACAGATATTAGCAGATAATTATATGGCACTGTAGTACTGCAGTTATAAATAAGCACATACACAAAAGGAGGCACAGTAGGGACAAAGCTCGGCCTTTCAGAGAGGAAGTCTCTTTACGCAGATGCTGTCTGAGTTTAGGTTCGATTCTACAGAATAGCAACTTCAGCTCTGCCTTCTCACTCTAAGGTGATACGCAAATATAAAAAGATATATGTCCAGGTAGTTTCATTGAAATACTTTAACTGAACTTTTTTAGTCAACCTCATGTTCATTTGTGTAATAGAGGTGAATTATTGTATTTAATATATTTTGTGTAGTTTGTAGTTGCTGAATCTGAGGAACTAAGGCTGTATTTTTTCCAGGATATTGGAGGGAAACTAACACTTCACAAAATGGTCTGTGAGATAAAGTTTGTGCAAAATGCAGTAACAATAAAATTATTTCTTCTGTGACATGAAAAAGAAAGATACCCAGTCTCTGTAACACTGTTTTACATTCGAGTGTTTACATTTATATTATCCACTTTTCTGCATCTTGGTATTTTCTCAGATCCTGTTAAACAATTACACCATACTTCCACAAACATGTTGATTTGAGTTTTCATTCATTATTTTATTGTAAGCATTTCTATAAATTTACAGTAATTCCATTATATGCTATTTCTCAACTGGTTGTTGTATTAAAACATTCATGTTAGATTTTAAAGATAGGTATGGCCACCAAGATATTTACTAAACTGCCAGTCTGGAAATACTGTGTTCTTTCCAAAGATTGAAATCATTTTATTTTTACTTCAGAGTGTGAATAAAATGTTAGCTATAAGTAATTTTTTCTGAAAGCTATGACATTGAAAATTAATTGAATATTTAAAGATTAGAGAAATTATATACAATGTGTCAGTACCTAATTTCCTTCTCTTGATAGTGAAATTTCAATAATTTTATCCATGCTATGATCTTTAAACCTGCTGTGTTGAAATGGCTTAGAAATGTGCATCTATTTCACAGTGAATATGACTGAAAGTTATATTTTCACAAATCAGTCTTCTATACCCAGTGAGTTTTCTGTCTTGTTTTGTTTTCTATGACAATTCTGTAATAATTTACACAAGGAAAATTTCTTACCTTTCTAAGATTTCAACCTTCTTTTAACTCTTTTAGGCCACATAATGTAAATCTTGAGATCTTTTTTCATGTTTGAATTTTTTATTTTGACTACTCTTTTAATGAGTTGGGATTGAACTTAATTGTCTCGTATTTCAGCAAAGACTGCTTAAAATTCTCAGTGATACTAGAGTCAAATCCAGACTCCAGGCTTTCAAGGCCTGATCTCATCATTCTCACATTTCTGTTGTGGACTCTGGGTCAAGCCTGTTACACTGGCTTCTCCCGTTTGTCTGTCTGAGCACTTACTGTTTTGTCAGCAGCAAATGACTTTCCCCTGGTTTTCAGATGAACAGCTGACCATTTCTTTTCTAAATCTCAGGTGAAATATCATTTCCTATGAGAAACTTGCCCTAATTGGTCTGTTTCATTGCAACACTCTGTTTATTTTATACACTGTATAGTTCAAGCTGCAGCTGTCTTATACTTATTTTTGTTTATTGTTATTCTTTCCCATAATATAATACAAGCTCTTTGAAGGCAGGACCCTTATCTATCTGGCTTACTATTATTTCTCTACCAACTTGTATATATCAGAAACTCAACATTTACTGAGTGAATAAATGAAGTCATTGGGTTAACATTGAAATAGTTTTATTAAATAGCTGCATCCTGATATCTCATTAATAATAAATATTTTTCCCTTTCAGGATTGTCGTTTGGCTTAAAAGCTAGACAGGAAGCTTTGTAATAAATGTCTAATGAAAATAGAGGATTAAAATTAGGTGAGATCAGGCCGGAGGGTTAGCTCAGTGGTTCCTGCGCCTGCCTTGCAAGTGCAGGGTCCTGAGTTCAATCCCCAGTAACCACATACAATGCTGGGCGTGGAGACTCACGCCCACTAGCAATCAATACCACATACCACAGTGTCGGGTGTGGTGGCTCACGCCTGTGGTCCCAGCACTTGGGATGCAGAGACAGGAGGATTGCTGAGTTCGAGGCTTGCCTGGGCTACATAGTGAGCTCAGGGCCAGCCTGAACTACAAAGCGAGACCCTGTCTCAAAAAAAAATTTTTTTTTGGTGAGATCTTTTTCTAGTACTGTCTAACGTCTTAATGACAATCACATTTTTCCTACCTTTTCTTATCCCACATTGTTGGAGAAAAATCCATGTTTATAAAATGCTCAGTATTAATTTCATTGATAAACATGCTTTGATATAGTTTAGCTTGTGTAAGATTTTGCTAATATCATTGGTGTTGATGGAAGATTTTACAAGATATTTTGAGACATGATCTCAGCTATCTTTCTCTAATCAGCACACAGTAGACCATGGAAAGAGATTGATCAGGTACTCTAGATTCACTGAGAAATCACTTTGATGCTTGTTTGTCTTGAAAGGTCTTAATATTTTCTTTACTGTTATCACTTACACCATGACAATCCAACCAACCACACTGGCTGACACCACGAAACTCAAAAAATTTTACCGTCTCTAATTTGCCAAATGAAATAACTAATGAGGTGAGGACGCTTGCATGTGTTGTTTAATCTTTGGTAATTCAATATCAACTAAACTCGGTACCCTCTCTTAGTATGAACAAGTGCAAATATAAAGAAAACATTCAACATCGCTTAGTAATTGTCGGGAAAGAGCAAGCTGAACTACTATCTATAGCACAGGGCAATCCTATTGTGGAAATTTCACCCCAGGTCTAACCTCTTATCTTGTTCTGCTCTTACACACAGGTCATATTATGCACTGCTTTGTGCTAGTTTGACAAGAACTAATGTGGATGCTTAAATATTTTAAAGGCTGAACGCCTCTGAATGATAAAATACATAGCTGATCAACCCTTCCTGTTGCGTTTGTGGTTAATGATAAAGTAATTTAATACTTTTCTCTTTTTTGGTCTGTTAGTAGTTTCTACAGCAAACATTAAAGTTCCTTTAAGGGAAAAGAATTTCAAATAAGCCCCTGCAATGACACATTTTAACTACAGTTGTTTTTTATTCAGCCATAAAATCTATCTTTCATAAAGAAACCCACTTACATGTCTTACTTCAGTGAAGGTTATTTGTAGACTGAAGGTCTTTTCTTGTCAAGATATGATGAATACTATGTGTGAAGACAGAAGAGCATCAGACCTGTATTAGCTGGAAAACCCACTGATCTGTGAATAACCTAAAAAAGAAAACCTGAAGATTAGCAACGTCGCTTTTAAGAATGATCCATCAAATTCAACAAGCAGATTCACAGAGATGAATCATCTGCTTCCTTTTTATACCTACTCTACAGTAAAGGTTATTTCCTCTCCCTACAAACAGAAGTTTGAAAATAAAGAGAAGGGGGGCTTTTCAATGTCCCTTGGTGTAAGTCTGTAATCTTGGAGTGTTTCTGATGTATTAAATGTAAATCCTTACTAATAGCAATTAAAGAGGTGTAGTTAATTCTTTTAGTACAGGACTGAGTTCTTTTTTGGTGGTGTTGGTCTCTATTCCCGAGTATTGGGAGGAAGCCAACTTCTCAGTTCACTGTTTCAAGTTGTTTACACCAACCTGACTTTTAGGGCAAATTAAGATACCTGTTGAAATTATTTTAAATAATTTTCTACATGGCATAAGTAGTCAATAGAGAAATAAAAATAGTTAGATAGGTTATTAACCTGGGTTCCAAATTGATGGATTAAAATAATAAAAATTTACAGTATGTAAATACCATCACATAGATGTATAGCTTTATTAACAGTAAGTACTTAAAATTTGAAACAATCAACTCAAAAGCATAAGTTTAAAATATACTTTTTCTAATACATCTCCAGGTTTTAATTTACTATACTTGAGGTAATTTTATTAATTTCTTTTAGATTGGACTTGATGGGTAGAATTACTTAAATATAGAAAACACAAAGCAAGAATAAGGATTTTTCAAATTTCTTTCATATTAGTATTTTTAGGAGAGAAACATCTTAATTTCAATAAAACTTATTTTAAATTTACTTTTTCTTGAGGTGTTCCAGAATTAGATAACAGAAAGAAATAATTACTTTGTAGTATAGTTACAACTAAATTTTTCTGTTTTAATTCCTAGGTAACATTTCTGGCAATGTTTACTATAGTAGAACAAACTAGCCATTGGGTGATTTTTTTATTGTTAATCTAGCATTAATTTACTTTTCAAATGTATTTTCTTTAAAAGATATAGATCTCATTTTTGAGGATGTATTTTAGTGAAATTTTAATCATGCTTATTTAAATAATTAGTTTCTGACATGCCCAACATAATGAAAAATAATTTTTATAGTTTATTGAATGACAAACTTTCTTTGTGTTTAAGCAATTAATAATCATTTATGCTTTGATATGAAGCATTTAGTTATTTATAACCATTTTCATTATGTAAATTAAACAGGAAAATAGAAACACCATGACTCGAAGAGTGAGTTATGGTTTTATGAATGAGAAGTTTGCTGTTAGAAAATTTTACTGTTTGGAACCCCTCTTGGGCGTTTAAAGACCTCATCTCTCCTTAGATTAAGGAAACAAGGAAGAGCTAAAAAAAATGCCAATCTGAGTATTTGAATTGATTTTGTTCTAGATAACATTCGAGGCATGTTTTATGAACTATATCCTTTCTAAAACTCAGATATTAATTATTCTACAATACAGGTAAAACTCTGTAAAAAATTCTATTTTTATGAGTTAAAATTGAGAATGACAGTCTCAGTTCAAAGAGTAAGAAATCAAAACTCCTCCGAACATTCGAAGTTTAAATACTGCAAGAGGCCTTGAAGCCTTCGTCCCACCTACTAGAACAGCCGTAAGTCACAGGTGCGCGGGCGCGAGGACCGCCCGTGGCGCTTAGCACAGAGCCGCGCAAAGCGGAAGACATGGACGGCATTGTCGAATTGAGCGCCTAAGACCCAGCTGAATATTATTGATTTTTAACTTGAGCCGAAATAGTGGCCTGTTCAACTTAATAATCCTTTCTGTGGATGATAAAACAAACTTTCACTAAATAAAACATGGCTTTAAATAGATGTGGCATTTATGATCGCCAAAGAGTGAACCAATTTAATTAAGCTGCCTTGTTCCCGAGTCTGAGCCATAAACAGCATATGCGGTTGATCTGACGCAGGAGGGAGTGAGGGCGAAATCGTCCTTTTGGAACTAGCTGTGACTCCCCAGACCTTTCTGCCCGCTCTTCTCATGGTGCAAGTGAGAGGGGAGTAATGCTGCTTCCTTTTTGTACTCAGTCAGGTTTAACCACGGGGTGGGTGAAGACAGAGCTCTGGACTGCAAAGTGATCAGTTTTTATGCACATTGAAGTCCCCCTTTTACTCCTTTTCTCAATTTGATTTTTAAAAAAAAATTTATGGGAGCCACTGGCTTTGCCAAGCAGCATCAGTGACCATTTGTATCCCTCATTTTAAGGTTTCTCTCTACTAGGCTCCAAAAGTGATCATTGCAAAAAACAAAACAAAACAAAACAACAACAAAAACAATACGAAATGCTTTAATGACCTGGAAAGGTAGTAGGTTTGGAAATGCATTATGAATCTAATTCTAGAAAAGAAACAGTATAGTTAGGTGCAGACAGCAAGAATAGAAGCTAGATAGAATTTGGTATCAAAATACTATATTGTGCTATCAAAGCAGAAGGTTCAACAGAAACTGGTAATTTTCTCTTTTAATTTCAATTTTGGAAATTTTCAATTTCTTTTTTTGCCTCAAAACTAGTATGCATATGCCTTTAAAGTGCAGGAAATACATCAGGAAGATCGAACGGTTCTATATAGTAGTAGATACAAGCTAACTTTCATTTAAATTTCAAATAATGTAATTGATAATTATTAATAATTTCGAAATGCATATTTCTGCATGTATTTTCAAATAAAAAATGAAAACACACAGAAATATTTTGGATTTTGTCATTGCAACAACTTGAGTACATAAAATTTGAGTATGTTCTTGCAAAAATATACCTAACTGGGCCAGAGATTTAGCACAGTGGTTCCAGCACCTGCCTAGCAAGTGCAAGGTCCCTGGTTCAATCCCGGTAATCACGTACAACAATACGGGGTGTGGTGGCTTACACCCACCAGCAATCACTACCACACACCACATACCACAAATGCCGGGCTTGGTGGCTAAAGCCTGTAATCCCAGCACTCGGGAAGCAGAGGCAGAGGCAGAGGCAGAGGCAGAGGCAGGAGGATTGCTGCATTCAAGGCTTGCCTGAGCTACATAGTGAGTTCAGGGCCAGCCTGAACTATAAAGTAAGACCCTGTCTCAAAAAAAATTATATATACCCTGGATACACTAAGCTACCTTATCTTTGACAAAGGAGTCAAACACCCTCAATGGAGGAAAGACAGCCTGTTTAACAAATGGTACTGGAAAAACTGTGCTTTAACCTGCCAAAAACTAAAGCTAGACCTATCTCTTTCACCATGCACAAAACTAAATTCACAATGGATACGAGACTTAAACATTAAAACAGAAACAATAAGCCTGCTGGAAAACAGGTTAGGTGAAACTCTTGGAGACACTGGCTTAGGCAAAGACTTTATGAATAAAACCTTTATAGCACAAGAACTAGCAGAAAGAGTCACAAAAGGGATCTCATCCTACTGAAAAGCCTTTGCACAGCAAAAGAAGTCACTGGCACTGCTAAAAGACAACCAACAACATGGGAAAAAATCTTTACTAGCTGTTTATCAGACAAAGGGCTATTATCTACAATATATAAAGAACTTAAACAGATCAGCCTCCCCAAGTTCAAAGACCCAATTCAAAAATAGGCATCTGAAATGAACAGACACTTCTCAGATGCAGAAGTCAAAGCAGCTAAGAAGCATATGAAGAAATACTCAACATCACTGGTCATTCGAGAGATGCAAATGAAAACAACACTGAGATTTCATCTCACTCCACAAAGAATGGCCGCGATTACAAAATCAACCAACAATAAATGCTGGCGAGGCTGTGGGGAGAAAGGAACCCTTCTCCACTGTTGGGATTGTAGACTTGTGCAACCATTATGGAGATCCATGTGAAGATTTCTCAGAAAACTAGGACTAGGGGTCCCATTTGACCCTGCTATCCCCCTGCTAGGAATATACCCAAAGGAAGTTTTAAAAATCACATTGGAAAGACAGATGTACACCATTGTTTGTAGCAGCTCAGTTCGTGATAGCTCAATATTCAAAACAACCCAAATGTCCACCAACTGGAGAGTGGATAAAGAAGATGTGGTTTTTAAAACATAAAATGGAGTATTATTCTGCCATAAAGAATGACAAGATTGGGCCAGAGGGTTAGCTCAGTGGTTCCGGAGCCTGCCTTGCAAGTGCAGGGTCCTGAGTTTGATCCCTGGTGACCACATACAGTGTTGGGCATGGAGACTGACACCCACCAGCCATCAATACCACATACCACAGCGCCGGGTGTGGTGGCTCACTCCTGTAATCCCAGCACTCGGGAGGCAGAGACAGGAGGATTGCTGAGTTCCAGGCTTGCCTGGGCTACATAATGAGCTCAGAGCCAGCCTGAACTACAAAGCGAGACCCTGTCAAAAAAAAAAAAAAAAAGAATGACAACATTGAGTCATTTATGTGCAAATGGATACACCTGGAGGACACACTAATAAATGAAATAAACAGATCACAGATAGGCAAATTCCAGATCTTCTCTTTGACATGAACACCCGTAGGTGCAAATGAGCTCTAGAAAGTATGACAGTTTTTGTAGAATGGGAAATTTCCAAAGGAAATTTGGTGTGGGAATGTAATGAGGGGAAGGAATAAATATGATTCTGAAGGAAAATAAAAGAGCATGTATATAGGGGGTGGGGAGGTGTGGGTGGGTAGGGATGTGGGTAAAAGTGAGAATTAACTTGTGTCATACATTGGTACAAAGTCCCTGTTACGTGTGATTGTGAGATGTATATAAATTGTACCAATAAAGAATTAAAATTTAGAAAATTATATATATATATATAAAAACTAGGTTAAAAATTAAAAGTTTCTACATTATTAAAATATATTGTTCTAACCTATTTTAAATAATTGATTAAAAATAAATTAAGGCAAACTACTTTCAAAAAAAGTTTTAAGAATGCAAATTATTGGTAGCTATCAAGACTCCAATATCTTTAAGCAAAACTAAATAAGTTCCATTAATTATTTCTGTGGCCGTGAGCCATGCCAGGTCCAAGAGCATGAGCAAGGCCGAGCGGGGCTACACCGGTAACTGATGGGCCCGAACGCCGGACCGGCCTATAGACTTCACAGTGTATTCAATTGTGCTTGTGTGTTGTGATATGCAGGTGTCACTTCCTCATTTCTGGGACACAATACCTGACACTTGCACCTTTAAAGAGGACCTTTTATTTTGTGTAATGGTCTCTGGCTAGCTTGGCTGGCTCCAGGGTGGAACAGCACAGAGGAGAAGCCTGGGAGAGGGAAGCTGCTCACTTCACGGCGGACAGGAAGCGGAAGGAGAAAGGGAGAGCTGGGGAGGCGGGGCCTCAGTGGCCGGTCCTTCGGAGCAGGCCCTGCCTTCCAGCAGCACTCTCAGCTGGGGAGCTGACTCGGGCATGGATCCACAGAGTTGCGTTGCATCTCCATGAACAAATTACCTGCCTTTGACACGCAGGGCTCTGGGGGCGAGGGTGGGTGGTGTTTCAGATCGGAACCCTAGCAGCAGGGCCCTCTATTATCTATCTCAAGTCCATAAAATAGTTAGTGAACCCCTGCTATGTCCAAGACACTCGGCTGTAGGGAAAACAGAATATAGTTCAAATTATGCTCTTACCAAATATGTTGCTTAACGTGGGAGCCTATGAGGCAAGTAAGCTCTTCTGTAGGTTGTCCCAGAGGGACACGGGCTGAAATGGGACGGTAGGAGAGATCCGAAGGTTGCCTCCAGTTGGGGATGGCATGGGTTGGTTTATTTGAAATGAATTTAGGAGAGGTGATAGTGTCTCCATAGATAGGAGGTGCATGGAATGGTGACTCATCCCTGTAATCCTAGCTCTCTGGGAGGCCGAGGCAGGAAGATGTAAGTCGGAGGTGGGCCTGGGTGATTTAGAGACCGGTCTCAAAATGAAAAAATACAAAGGGTTGAGGATGTAGCTCAGTGTGCTCTGTGTTCAGTTCCCAGCACTGCGGTGGGATGTAGAACAAGCAGCCTGGGAACAGGCAAAAGCTGTTAGAGAGGGTTGAAAATGGCTAACTGTGGAGGAGGGTTTAAGCAGTGGCGGTGGGAGCCAGCGCATTATGCTAAGGTATTCTCATTCTGCGTGTTGTGAGGAAAAAGAGTAGGTTTTTGAGTAGTTCAAGCTGGTAGGGCTTAATCACTTGAAGAATATACTTAATTGAAATGTTCCTTCTTATTTAAATAATACTTAAATAGGGGCTTGTCAAGCACAGAATATGGATGGACTTTGATGAAATTAAATATTTAGTGGTCACAAGCCCCTGTCTAACGCCATACTGATTTAAGTATAGGCATTTCCCAGAACAAAAGATGGATTATAAAAGCCAAGTATTTTATTCCTTAATTGCTTAGAAGCTAGTCTCCAGTTACAGCTCTGAGCTTTAGCTGAGGTAAGGGTGTTTCAGCAAAAGTTAAATTTAATAGAATGCATTAATTCTTCCCCATAACAACCAGAACCTAGCACAAATTTTAGAATGCATTTACAGCATGTTAAAAGGGCAGACATTTATAAGGATATAACAAGCCATCTTGCTAAGTCTTAGCTAGAATACAGGATTATATGCTACTCTATTGTAAAATAATTGACTTAGCTCTTTTCAAAGACTAGGTAGCATGTGCACTTAGGAAGTAACCAATTTTAAGGAGAAAATTTTGAACGGTGTTGGCTACTATTGTTTTATACACAGCATTGTATCCTTTAACAAATATTTTAGAGTGAGGAGGAAAAGATAGAATTCTGGCAAGAATGTTTTCTTCTAGAAGCATTATACTATGTTAAAAATAGTATAGTAATAAACACAGAAAGTGAAGTAATAAACACAGAAAGGAATTAGACACTCAGATCTAAAAAGCTCCAAGTTAGAATCCGGACAAACTCAGAGAAAGAATATGAGTTGTATTTTTGTTTGTTTATTTCACACTGAGAGCAAACTGGTTATTTTCTCCCTGCTAGAGAAATGCCTAAATAGTCACAAGTATTTGTCATTCCTCCAACATACCTTCAGTTTTCAAGCTAGCTGGCTAAGTGGTTCTTCAGACCAACTATCATTTGAAGTATTCGTCAGTTCCCTTGAAAGGAGGAACTCGGGGAGGAAGCTCTGTCTCTTCTGGGACTGAGACAGGATGGGGCAGTCCGGACCTGCTAGCAGCGGTTCTCAAACTCACAGACAAGAGCTTGGATCCTCCCTGAAAACCGCTTTTCTCCAAGACTGTGGAAGGGAAATTCTCACGTGGAGTTTGGACCCCAAGTTTTAACCTTGCATGTGGATACAGAAGACATCTGTGATGTATCTTACTAAAGGAGTAGAAGCATGTGGTAATAATATTATTATATGATGTACAGTCATACTTTAATGTAATTTTAGTAATCTGATTTCTTTATTCAATGTTTATCCATTCTGAAGTGAACTCGTACTGCTCTGCTTCTTATTTTTCTTTAAAGGGATTAATTTTCTTAATAGCTTATTGCTGTGGTAGTTAGTCTCTTGTCACAGCTTTTTAACTAGAGTGTATAAAATTGTATTGCATTCAGAACCAGGAAATATTAAATGAAACCCAGACCTCAGCAAATCAGAAAACTAATTAGGAGTTTATCTAATTTCATGAAGGGAAACATCTTATTTTTATTATTCTCTAAATGAATAATTTATTCTTTAAAGAAATTTTCATCTTAAGGCTTCCATAAACACACGAAGAGTGGTACTTAAAGCAAAATAATGGCCATGATGATTATTTCTCAAATTTCAGTTTAAATAAAAATTCAAAAGCGATTTTGTGTACAGATAAAATAATTATGTCATGTAGGAAAGAGTTATATGACTACAAACATATCCTGCTTCATCTGTGATTCACGTGTTTCCAAAAATACAAAACGGAACTTGTGTAACACGACTGAGAAGAAACCTGTACAAACCATTATGAGCAGTTAATATCAAAGTCCTATTTATTACCAAGAAGTACATTATAAATGATTATTTAACCCCATTTATAAAACATTTGACACAAACAGGTTACATAACATATATATATATATATATATACACTATGTACCTATATACTCAGACATATTTGAGTTCTTTTTGTGCTCTTATAATTCATGACAACACCCATGTGCACTTCTTTTTTTTTTTTTTTTTTTTTTTTGAGACAGGGTCTCGCTTTGTAGTTCAGGCTGGCCCTGAGCTCACTGTGGTGCCCAGGCAAGCCGCTGCGAACTCAGCAATCCTCCTGTCTCTGCCTCCCGAGTGCTGGGATGACAGGCGTGAGCCACCACGTCCGGCATTGTGGTGTGCGGTGTTGATTGTTGGTGGGCATGTCTCCACACCCAGCATTATATGTGGTTACCGGGATTGAACTCAGGACCTTGCGCTTGCGAGGCAGGCATCAGAACCACTGAGCTAACCCTCCGGCCCACCCATGTGCACTTCTTATACATATATATGACATATTCAATTTGGGACAGCTGAGTTTTTTAAAACTGGAGAAAGCCAACGGCTGATTATTGCTTTGCACTGTGAGATCACTGATCTTAAGAAGAAACCGAGTACACTTGCTTTATGTTGCTACCTTGAAGAATGTAGAGCAACTGCTGGACCATTCGATTCTAGCAGGAGGGCCTGAAGTATCCCTGTAGAAGACATTAGGTATGGACGCGAAGCCCAACAGGCCTGTGGCTGTGAAGCACGATCTTGTAGCACTGTTACTCTGTTGTCGTCTTAACTGTGGTCACCAAGTCTTTACAGTGATTGAGGTTGTTTCATATATTTTGAACACAAGATCAACAATTTTAAGTGGCAGTATCCAACAATCCTAACTGGGTGTTACAAAAACTCCATGACAGTAAATTACAGAGGGTAAAGTAAGAGAAGAACAGGGAGCGTTGGAAAAAGTTTGTAGGACAGAGTTAAACAGTAAGTCATTAACTGAAGAGAAGAGGTGAGAGGGGCAGACTGTTACTCAGAAGTCAGCTGGTCAGTGTGTTGGGATTGTTCTTCTCACGTACAAATGATGCCTGCTATCTCCTTCTAGTGACCCCAGAGTGCCAACAGGTCTTTAACATATCCTTCTTAAATTATGCATCTGAAAAATTAGAACTTTCTTTTTTTATACTAAGGATCAAACTCACAACCTTGTGCTTGCAAGACAGGCAGTGGTGCCACCCAGCTAAATCTCCAGCTTTTAGAAATTAGATCTTTTGTTCTCTGTAACTGTTTGGTGTGTTGGCTCTCTTACTGAACTGTCCTATGTTGTAGTAGGTCTAGTTTTTTTTTTTCCTTTCCATATTGTAAGTTTCATAAGGGCAGGAAGGAAAACCAATCAAACCAAAACAAACAATAGCAAAATCTTCTAATGCCAAATTTTGCAATAAACACTATCATTTAATGATGACCATCAGTGATAGAACCTAAGAAAACACATACACACATATATTGCTGTTTTTCTAATAGACAGTGTATTCTGCATAACAGACAAGCACATTTGGTTCACTCCTGGGGGATTTTTCTATTACCTAGCAATGTGATCAGCAGATTGGTCATAGTTAATACAAATTCCTTCTTTAATCTTATTTCCTCCTCTATTTCTCCCTCTCTTCTTTCTTCCCTGCTTCTTCTCTACTTTGCTCACATTTATTAGAGAGAGAAATGTCAGTTTTTACTTTCTTTGCAATATTTTTCAAAAGTTTTTAACAAATGATATGGCTGCTTATTTTTTTTAGATATAACTGAATTAATCTATGAAATGCAGACCAGCAGGCTATGTTGAGGTCTCACCTTTTCTACTGGAGAGCCGAGATAATCAGGTGTATCGGCACAAACATGCCATAAAACCCTGGTCTGGAGTGCTCTGAGTGGAAAAAAGACACACATGATCCCACTGCGTCAGATAAGCCCTGGAACATTCTATTTTCAAGGATAAAATGTTGAATTATTTTTGTTAAAGGCTGAAATTAGTTGAAATTCTGCTCTTCTTTCATAATTAAGTAATAATAGGTGCCAAAGTTTGAGTTATTACATAATAACTCATACCTTTTGCTTTACCAAGAATGAGGCCATAGGATGAGTGCTTGTTTAAATGCACAAAGTTTGAGTTATTATATCATAATTCACACCTTGAAGTGTCATATTATGATTATAAAATGGCCCTGCACAAATATTATTAATTTTTTTAAAGTTCAGAAATAAATTATTTAAAAATACCATATTAAGACTTGAAGAGACCTTCTGTAATGTGAATTAATTAAGAGTGGAATGAAAAATAAGTTAGTGTACCCTGAACCTGAATTGTACATTGACATATTGTTGTTGAGCATACATTCTGTAATTTGTAGCTGCTGTGTAGGTATTCTTATCTTTAATACCCCAACGAATAAGGTATTCTTGATTTTTTTTTCTTTCAGGGCATGACTTAACAGAAGCTGTAAGTCAGAGTCTCCGCAGTCCGTTTTCACTTACACATGCAAATCCTGGAGGACAGTTCTCTCTGGCCTTTGCCTGTTGACCACTGAAGCCCAGTCTTGCACTGGTTTCTAGCACCATGCCCCGTCGGTGTCTCTCTCCCTTCCTCCTTCCCGTATCTTTTACTAGTTTCTCATCTTGCTTCCCATTCATTATGGTTAGTTTTTAAAATTCTTGTCACAGGTTCATTTTCTTCTCAGGATGGGCCTAGTAGTAAAATATTGTCAACTTTAGTGCTCTCCTCCATGAAGACAACTGCCTAAGGTAGGCGTGTCTCACTGAAGTCCATTGTACCTACAGAGGAGGGTGTTTCCGCCTCCCCAAACCGATGCTCCTCCTGCGTCTCTCAGGGCCACAGTACCGTCAGGTTTGGGGGTTAGAAGCTCTCTGGTCGCCATCTCTCTCTTTCACCCAAGTGTTGTGCACCTGCTATGTGCTAGATATTCAGTGGGGAATAATTCAAGGTGGGCACCCTTAGGGAATTTACACTGTCTTAAAAATCATGCAAATAGATTGAACAGAAAGAACGTGATGTGCATTGTGGAGCAGTAAACCCACTGACAACCTCACCTGTAGTTACCATGAAAGGCTGGATGAGGCGAATCTACGGTGGTGCGGGAGGGTGTATGGAGTCTCAGAGAGTACATGGGTCTCTCCAGGGCAATGAAAACCACAAGCAAAGACCTGCAGGTGTGAATGCAGTCAATTCATCTTTTCATTTATCCCATAAAATATCTCATTTTTCTCTAACCCTTTCACTAATTTAGAAGTTCACTAGTTTAGTCTTAATTGCTATTGCACACACTTTTGTCTGGTCTTGTTCATTCTATTCCTTTTCTATTTTATTTTGTACTTCGTTGACAGTTAAGCTTCTTAAAAGTGTAATTTTGCCGGGCGTGGTGGCTCACGCCTGTCATCCCAGCACTCCGGAGGCAGAGAAAGGAGGATTGCTGAGTTTGAGGCTTGCCTGAGCTAGAGAGTGAGTTCAGGGCCAGCCTGAACTATGAAGCGAGACCCTGTCTCAAAAAAAAAAAAGTGTAATTTCTTCCTGTCTCTCTGATCAAGAGACCATACTGTCTTTCAATAGTCTTGCTGCTCAGATCTGTTCTCCAGTATCAGGCTTCTCCAGCATTGTCTTCACACACTGAGAGAGGAAAGTCCCATTTCCCATCGCTTGCAAAGGGGCAGCGTCACAGTCCTCTGCACTAGTCACCTCCTGTCTTTGTGCTTTGCAAGCCCTGTTTATTATTCCCAAGTGATCTCTGTAAACTGTTCTTTTTAAAAGTTCAGCTGAATCTGCACAGTCTCTAGGAAATGCTCTTACATCTTTGCATCTCCTATCAGCCTCTCCCATTTTAACTTTCAAGCTTCTGTCTATACCCACTCTTAGTGGGATATACATGACTCAATATCAATTATGTTAAAATACTAAGTTTAAAGTACTGTGAAGTTAAAGGGAAGAGAAGGCAGAGAGGACCACAAGAGATATTACTGTTTCTTATGTGTCAACTGCTGCTTAGCATTTTCTCGTGTCTAAGTCCTTAAGGAACGTTCAGTCTGGAAATGAGGGTCGATGGGTAAATCTGATGGAGAGATGCTCACGCACGGTGTGGGCTGCGGGTCAGAGAGTGGAGACGCCGTGGAGAAGGACAGGGGAGTCCGAGCAGTGTGTCCAGAGCGGGCTTTGGGCGCCCGTGGCGAGAACGGGGCCTGCAGGGGCTGCGGCCCAGAAGGTGCAGGAATCGGGGCGAGGCCGACAGCGCAGTTAGCACCACAAGCAGTTATTAGAAGGAGAAAGTGCACTGCGAGGAGGCAGGAATGTACACTGTCTTTGGAGAAGAGTAATCCCCCTGGCCAGACCATATTTCATTTAATTTGTTATTTATTTCTAACTACATTGTTTCCTTAGGGCTACACTTGAATCCCTGAATGTAGTGTAGGAAAAACATGGAATGTGACATCATTTTTAGGGATGCCCTAGAGAATCTGTTCAAGGGAAATGAGAAGTGGGTGGGGCAAGGGAGAGTAAAGAAAGGAAAGAAAAAAATGTGATGGTAAAAAGAAAAACATGGAAACAAAGCTTATGAATACAGGGGTGGGAGGGCAGGAGAATGGGAAAAATGAGAACTGAGATAAATCATGCACAGGTACGAACTCTCAGTGTTGGATGTGACTGTGATGCGTATCTAAAGTGTACCAATAAACTCAATAAAGGAAAATGATTTAAATAGAGAAACTAGTTCAGGCTTCTAGGAAGCATGGCTGTCATTAGGAAATCAGCTAGTAACAAATACTCGTAGGGCTGTGGGGGGAGAAAGGAGCCTTCTCCATTGTTGTAGGGAGTATAAATTCACATGTCTACTGGGGACATCAGTATGGAGATTCCTCAAAAAACTAAAAGGAGAAATTATATTTGACCCAGCTCTCCCCTTTATCGGCATCTTCCCAAAAGAGTTAAAGACATTGTGCCATAGCAATGTATGCATACCTACGCGTGTGGCAGCACAACTCACAATGGGTAAATCTTGGAAACAGCCAGTATGCCCGTCAACAGATGAATGGATAGAAAGTGTAGGATTTATATGCAGTGGAATATTACTCTGCCATAAAAAGGATACACTTGAGTCATTTGTAGGAAAATAAATGCACCTTGAAGCTGTACTGTGAACTGAAATAACTCAGACACACACATTTAAATATTCATAGCTTCTCAAATCTGAAAAACTCAACACGTCTGAAGTATGAAATAAGAGACAGATGATAAGAAAAAAAGTAAAGGTCCTATGTTGTAATCCAGTACAGAAAATGTATCTAAAAGTGTGTTTCGACTTAGTACAGTTGTACTTTGGTCTGTTAGCCTGGTTTTCAATCTGTATACATGACAGTCAATTTTCTAAGATATATAAGATAAATAAATGAATCTAATGCTGGAAAAATCAAAGGTGACGGAGGCAGGGGGAAGAACTAAGGGAAGTGAAGTGTGATCTCCGCATGCACCAACCTCCCACAGTGAATGTAATCCTGTTCCACAAACATGCACGAATAAAGGTTAAAAAAAAAAAAAAAAGAATACAGTGCAGGCTCAGGTCCTAATAGTTGCCCCATAATAGGAGCTTAATTTAATGTTAGTGAGCACCAGTTTTTCATGTTTATGGTGCTTTCATTCTTCAAATCTTCACAAAAAATCATGTGCTCCTTTGTTCTTCCAAAGGACACACATAAGGGACCACTGCGGACCCGCTTTAGTGGAGTGTGGATATCATCACGCGCGTGAGAACGAGACAGTGTCTGTGAGTGGGCGCGGGCCGGGGCGCACTGGGGAAGCGCGTTCGTGACCAAGCTCGGGGTGCTCCGAGTTGAGCCCGGGGCGATCCGCTGGAAGCCAGCTGGTGCCGGCCGCCCTGCCTGGTGCGCAGTCGCCAGGACTCCGGTCAGATCATCTGTCAGCGCTTGGAACTTCCCTTACAGGTTAAATTCTACATTACTTATACATAAGATCTATTCTCCAAAAGTAAAAAAAGGTCTGTATTAGGAGTCATTTTCTAGCATCTATGCAAAGTTATCTACAGCTTTGAAAGCACATAAAATACAAACTTCCACATACATAAATTCACTGCCTCATTATCGAGCGTTGCTCTGAGAGCAGAAGACAAAGTCAGTGATATGGGGGAAACGCTCTCTCCGTCTTGCAACTACGTTTGCGCCTTCGTGAAATGTATCTAACGACACTTTTTTTTTTTTTTTTTGAGACAGGTTCTTGCTTTGTAGTTCAGGCTGACCCTGAGCTCACTATGTAGCCCAGGCAAGACTCGAACTCAGCAATCCTCCCGCCTCTGCCTCCCAAGTGCTGGGATTACAGGTGTGAGCCACCACGCCCGGCACTATGGTATGTGGTGCTGATTGCTGGTGGGTGTGAGTCTCCCCGCCCAGCATTGTATGCGATTTCCGGGGATCGAGCTCAGGACCTTGCGCTTGTGAGGCAGGCGCCGGAACCACTGAGCTAAATCTCCGGCCCTAACGACACTTTTTATTTCAGCCTCTAAAAGTGGGTCCTCGCTGAATTACTTTTCCTGCCTTTAAAGTCTTTCTCTAGATAAGATGATGGAGGAAGGGCAAGGGAAAATCAAAAAACAAACTTAATAACACCACACCTTCTGAGCAGCTTGATTTATAATGAGTTTGTGGGAACACTCCGGACCTATTTCATGTTGAATTACAGTCCTCCTTTCCACGGGGCTGTTAAGGAAGGAGTTCGTGAACGCGCTCCTGTACCACTTCAATCCTCTCCCTGCTCCGCCACTAAAATTTAAAATGCGATACAGAAAAAAATGCATCTATAAATTTATATAGTAACTACACAAACAAATGCAAACCCATTCTTAGGAACCATAAAATTACCTTCTGTTCTCTATCACTGTGTGAGTTATAGTTTCGTTGCTCGGAACAGCCACCAGCATGCGAGGCTGCCGCTTCTCTCCGCCCCTGTGGGCCTGTCCCTGTCCGGGCTGCCGTCAGTGGTCTCGTGGATAAACAAAGGATTGAAGGCCAAGACGCAGACGGTGAACAAGGATCACATGATCTGTTTTGCACTGAATACAGTTTTTAAAAAATCAGCGTCTACTTTTGGATATCTGGCTTGAATCCTAATCTAATCAACATTCGTTTCTCTGATTTCACATTCTTCATATTTTTAGAAAGGGAACATGTATAAATAGATACAATATAAACAACAAAATAAAGGTAGATTTTAATGAATATTTTTATTGTAGAGTGTAAATTAGATACAGTAACCACCTGATGAAATGGGAACAGTTTGGTCCCCAGATTTTAAAGCCTCTACTTAACTATATCCAGTGACACTGGGGAGGGGATCGGCATAATTTTATAAGTTTGGTAATTGCATAACAATGCAGTTTAAGTATGAAAACATTTATTTTTCATCTTTAATTCGACGAGTATAATATATTTGCTTTCAGTTACTGGCAAAACAATGTTTAACTTTCATTTTTAGATAAGAATAAATCTGAGAACAGAAATACATTACCAATGTACTTTCTGCATCAAAATTTTGTTTAAAAGACTAACCAGTTTTATTTTTACTTCATCTTTTGCTGTATACAGTAATAAAAAATTAAAGACTAATCAGTAGAGTTGATACTTATACCTTATGTTAGTTTAAGAAATTTTTGATGCCATAAAAATACAATATTTCACTAAACTCCAATGGTAATATTTAGACTAGATTCATTTTTGAATATTTATCATTTAATTAATAATATGGTAGTTGATGGTAGCTGTAAAGGAAGAGATCTTGAAAATGTGATAGAATTTCAGAAACAAATCTGAATACAACCTTTGACAAAGGCAAGGAAGTTGCTCAGGAAATGAATTAAAAAAGTGAAGAGAGCAATGACAGTAGATAAGAGATAAAACATATAGAATCAATATATGGATCAACATCCAACTAATAGCACCAGGAAAGGTACAATAAAAGGGAGATACATTAAACAGAAGGATAAATACCCAGTATTATGTGTGGAAAAAAACAAACAAAGCAACTTAAACATCACTGTGAAGTTCCCAGACCACTAAAGACATGTCAAAAACTTCTAAAAAGAGGGCTGGGGTTTTAGCTCAGTGGTTCCAGCTTCTGCCTCACAAGCTCAAGGTCCTGAGTTTGATACCAGTAACCACATACCACAGTGCCAGACATGGTGGCTCATGCCTGTAATCCCAGCACTCGGGAGGCAGAGGCAGGAGGACTGCTGAGTTTGAGGCTTACCTGGGCTACATACATAGTGAGCTCAGGGCCAGCCTGAACTACAAAGCGAGACCCTGTCTCAAAAAAAAGAAACAAATATATGTAAATTAGTAACAAGTCTCAGGTTAGTGTGCATGACGTTTGGAACTCACAGTCCCTATGCACAGCTCCTTGGCATCTTAAAAATTTTAAGCTGAAGGAAATTGAGAAAACCGCAAAAACAGGAAGCTCACTTTCATCTTCCCTTTCTTTGAAGCAGGTCACCATGCCTAGAATGTATTTTCCTACTTTCCCCAAAAGGAGGTCAGAAGACCTTGATGTAGGTATCCTCCCCGTACCTGCAGAATTCTCACCACAGAACTTTCTAAGTCTCTGCTGTTTATTACCATGAAATCACACTTGTTTGGTCTTATCATATCTCTCCATAACTCTCTATTGTTCAACAAACAAATTCAGAAATCATACATGGTTATGCTTGGAATGACCTTGTAAGGTATAGTAACAAGCTTAGCCCTGCTTTCTGAAGGTCACAGGGCTTCAGCATCATAGTATGTATGGCCAGTCTTGTTCTGACATCGAGCTCTGACAACAGTGTACAGTACAGCTTGACAGGTACAGTATGATACAATAGGTATTTTAGAAATGATTTTGAGGAACTCTCCTCAGAAAGTCACAGGTGATTTTGCAGCCTCAGGGGAATAACTTCATGGAGGACTTGGTAATAAGTTTTGGAAATTCCAAGAGTGAATGAAAATAATTGTAGAAGAATGGACAACAAGAAAAGCTAAAGGAATAAAAAAACTGTGCTCCATTCTCATGGAGATCGATAGAACAGTGCAGAAAGGACTTGTTATCAGCCGACAGGTTGATGGGGCAAAGTGAATGAAGACACTGTAACAGTGCATTGTAACAGTAAGTCAAGTGATCTCCATTAAGCAAAGCTTCCCTGTGACTGAGGTCAAGAGGAGGGGCGTCACAGGAAGTTTGCTGGACCAGCCAATGTCCACACGCAGCGAGGAAAATGCAAGTTAAAGGAAGAATATTTTATTTTTGCTCTAATTTGTTAGTCTCAGTTCTTTTTTTGAAGAATACAGAAAAGTAATTTAAACTCATGTTACTGGTAACGAGATTGAATAGATTTCTAAGTCATCTAAGGTTTTTCAAGTCAAAATCTCAAGGTAGAGTACAATACACATACTTTTACACTGTTCAGAAATGTTTTCCACATCTATCTTGTGAACAGTGAGCCATTGTTATTCTATCATAAGGATTTGCATAGAATAATAATTTGGTAATATCAGTAGTTTTTCTTAGTAATCCGGATTCAGTCAATAAAAACTCTGTTCAGTAATTCTACTGAGGAAATTGATATTATTGCTTCTAAAATTGATTTTTTTAACCTGACATCTTTTTTTTTAAACAACCCCAAACCAACTCTTAGGCTGTGTTTAGGATACTTTCAGAAAAGAAGTTTGAAAGTTAATGAGAAGTGTGAGAGCTTTACCCTTCAAATATTTTATTCTTATTATTGTTATGAAAATGCTACTTTTGAAAGGGAATGGTGTTTAAATGAACACTTGTCTCAAGTCCATTTCCGAGGCCAATCAATAATGACCTCATTTATATGGAAAAGGAAGCCCCTGGACATCTCAAGGTAAAATTTATAGCACCCATGTAAGTACAGGTCTAAGAATTTCTAACACTTCTGTATACTTCTATATAGTTCATATTCCTATACAAATGTGTACTTTTACTAATTAAAGTTTGGGATCAGTCAGAGATGTATGATTCCTGTCTTATTTGAAAATTATCTGATTTTGTCTTGTTTTTTGAGACAGGGTCTCGCTTTGTAGTTCAGGCTGGCCCTGAGCTCACTGTGTAGCCCAGGCAAGCCTCGAACTCAGCAGTCCTCCTGCCTCTGCCTCCCGAGTGCTGGGATGACAGGCAGGAGCCACCAAGTCCCGCACTGTGTGGTATGCGGTACTGACTGCTGGTCAGCATGAGCCACCATGCCCCGTATTATTGTACATGGTTACCAGGGATTGAACCAGGGACCTGCGCTTGCTAGGCAGGTGCTGGAACCACTGAGCTAAATCTCTGGCCCAAAAATTATCTGATTTTTAACATTCCTAACAATGTTTCTGAGATTTAAAAAAAAAAGCTGTTATCTCTTGTCCAAAGCGAGGCTAGAATTTGTGGGCTAGATAAGAACAAATGTAATTACAAGTGCCCCGCCAGTCACAGGGGTGGTTTAGACAGCAACAAAGCAATAGTGAGGACTATGAAATAATTTCTTTTTTTGTTTGTTTGTTTTTGAGACAGGGTCTCGCTTTGTAATTCAGGCTGGCCCTGAGCTCACTATATAGCCCAGGCTATCCTCGAACTCACAGCAATTCTCCTGCCTCTGCCTCCTGAGTGCTGGGATTACAGGCATGAAGCCACCATGCCTGGCAGTGAAATATTTCTCTTAGGAGAGAGGAGTTTGGAGGGTTGAGCAGTGTTGTACTGCAAGCACTTGCTTTTGAGTATGTGCGCGTGCCGTCAAAAGAACTTTCTCTCTCTCACCCAGCCATGCCCATTTACATGGAAAGGGCACTTTGCAGGGTGGAGATGTCCCTCAGGAGTCAGCAGCACGGACACTCCCAGGCTCTTTTTCAGCGGCATCCCCTTACATGGAGCTCTGCTTTGTCTGCATAGCTAACTGCATGATTATTCTCGTGCATTACCTATGCAATAGTGATTCATTTACATAGCTTTTTATATGCATGCTAACACTGCCAACTTTTCAGACCTAAAATAATATTAGGACTAAATGGGAGCAGAAGAAAAGAAAATTTGATAGTTGAGATGGAAAAAGGAAGCTCGCATGTGTGATTAGAAAATGATGAGGATTTGATGAAGTGGAAAGATGGATGCCAGCTACCTGCGCAGGGTGTGGCCTCTGCGACCGTGACGTGATGGCAGCGGGCACCGGGAGAAGCCCTGGGCACTACGCGGGGCGAGGCTTCCGAGTCCCCCATGAACTCGAGGAGTCGGGTGGTGAGCACAGAGGGGCAGGGACGCTTGTTCGTGCGAAGTGGTGCCGCTCACTTTGTAGGGAGGGGTTGGTAAGCGGGTCCTTGTAGGAAGGCTCAGCTTGAAAGCATAGCAAAAACTGAAATAAATAGATAACTCTTTGTTCACATTGCTGTAAACTAAACCCTGCCTAGGTGCCAGTAAGTCACCCAGATGATCAACATAGAATTACTTTGTAAAAGTTTTATATCACCAGCTGGACGCTAACCCCTCGTCTGGCCGTCTGAGAAATCCAGTCTGGAGGTGACAGCGAGCAGGGCGGCGAGCTCCGTTTGCGTCCGCTCCACACGCCAAGGGGGCAGGAGGGAGGGTGGCCGCCAGCAGTTATTTTCCTGCTCTCTGTCTCTCCCCGCCTTCCAAGGAAAGGGAAGCTGGAAATGCCGTCTCCCGTTTGCTTTGGCTTCTTTCTGCAGTCCTTTTCTGGCTGTGAAAGCAATCGTCTCTGTTCGGTTTATCCGAACAGTTATTCCATTTTAGAAACTGAAGAATTGTTTGATTCAAAAATAGAAAACGAAGCCAACAAAGACCATTAAACTCAATTATTGCAATTTTGTCTTCGGAGAATGTCTTCTATAGTTTTATGATAAAATTCATTGCTAAATGTTGAAGGGATTTATGTAACATGAAATTATAAAGCAATTTCAAGGTTAGGCTGAGTTTTAGCTCCCTTTTCTTTGTCAATCCTTCATTCTTTGAAGGAATAAATGGAGACACATGAAACAGACAGACTATATCAATTCCGTTTTGGTATGGATTCTGTTACACACAGTAACAGTGATCAAGGTGAGAATTTCTGAAGAGCAGGGCTGGAGAAGGTTAAATAGAGTCCACTACTTAGAATAAGACGCTATGGAAAAGGACAATGTTTTTGTGCAAGGCAAGATCTAGGATGTGGCTGAAATTTTATGTGTCAAGTTTAGTAAGAAGTGGAAAGTGGGAAATAGGTTTCTATTATTATTAAATAGCTTGTATATGGAGATTGTCTTTTGTTACTTCTGCTTTGCTCAGTCATAATTCCTGACAGTCATTACTTAGAGGAGGAGAGCGTATTTCGGCTAACAGTTTGTAGAGTTTCACTCCACGGTCAGTGGTCCAAGGCAGAGGAGAGTGGAGAGGGAAACAGCTCAGGGCCTGGTGTGGAGAGTCAGGGATCAAGGGGGAGGGAGGAGAGAGACTCCCGGGACACACCCCTGTGACTGCCGCTTTTGGTCAGGGTTCTCCTGACCACATCACAGTTAGCTCTAAACTCAACAGCCAGACCCATCAGTCCATTGATGAGTATCACACCCCAAAATCCAGTCATCACCCCAGAACCCTGCTTATGGGTGCGTGAACTTTTTGAGGACATTCAGACCCAAATATTAACAGGAATATATCTATATCTTCATCTATTTTCCATATAAATATTATAGATATAAAAATCAGTCTACTGTAGAGTCAGAAATGAAAAGTCTAGGAACTTTTTTTTTTGGAGACAGGGTCTCGCTTTGTAGTTCAGGCTGGCTCTGATGGGAACATTTTTGACTATGAATTTGACTTTTTTTGCTGAAGTTTCCAAAAGCAACATAAATATTAGAAAAGATTTATTTAATTTTTATAATGTAATTTTAATGGCAAATTTAAGTTGAATAATTTAGAAAAGTGTAATAAAAACTATACAATTTGATAAATTCCTAATTAACTCATAAAAATTTTAGGTGATTTTTTTTTTCAGATGAAAGTTTGTGTACTTTATAATTTTCCCAGCAATCATATTTTGTTCCAGGTGGAATTAATCACAGTTCACATTGTGACCCTTTTAAAATTTATGAACTTTTTCTTTCTGTTGTACTGCTTTGCATTCATATTTTCCAATTACCCCTTGTATAATTTCTATTGTATCATGCTATTGGGGCAGATGTGATGTGATTTTTGTACAGAATATTTAAGAAGTCAACTGAAATCAAATTCATATAAAATTTGTGTAGTAATTTTCATAATGCTGTATATGCGGAAATGCATACACTGAAGAAAAAGCCAGCAATATTATCAAAAAAACCTTTTAAGAATTTCGGAAAGGATATCCCACAGACTAAGTCCCTTCCTTTTCCTATTGTAGGAAGGCAGTAAAACAATTACACATATTCTACTTCTCCTATAACAAGCCTTTACATAAAGTTCATAATGTTTTCTTATTAAAATGCTCATGTGCCTATGATTAATTGATAGAATGGTGCTTTCCTTCCTGTAGTTTGCCAAGCACATTGATTTCAAAGGGCTGCATAATGAGAAAATATCTTGCCTTGAAAGACTAATGCAAAAAGTGGAAATGGGAGAGAAACTGAGTTTTAAAAATACTGTTTTGCTGACATGTTTCGATTAGCAGTTTCTATCTTCTAGGTTGAATCAATGTAGGCCTTTAAAAATATACCTCTTGGAAAAACTTGACAAAGCATAGTCAGGTATTTCAGGAGGGAACAAATACTCCTTTCTGTCAGGGTGGGTTGTATTATGCTATTTGGAACAAATGAAAAATAGATCCTGACTGGGGCAAGACATTGCTTTGCAGAGAAAGAGCTGAGTGGAGCAGCTCAGTTCAGCTGCTCAACCTGCTGGCCTCGTTGTCCAGCACTTTGTCTGATGGGTCCAGTGCTGTGTGCAAGAAGCACTAGGTGACTGGATCGGCCAATCAGTTAGCAGCACCACCCCCCCCCAAGCTCTGCCGAGGCAGGGTTGCTTGTCTGGCTGGCTTCCAGGCCAACAAGTTGAAGATCTGTCTTCTTCTCCTTCCTGGTGGGTCATGAGGCTACCCCGACTCCTCGACTCCTCGTCTCTTCCCAGGAACATTTGCCATTATTCCGGGCCAGCACTCTCCTTTGGAAGTTAACTGATAGTCAAATGACTTCACACAACTATGAGAGCAAAAGTGAAAGAAGGCTCACGCCTGTAATCCCAGCACTCGGGAGGCAGAGACAGGAGGATTGCTGAGTTTGCGGCAGGCTTGCCTGGGCACCATAGTGAGCTCAGGGCCAGCCTGAACTACAAAGCGAGACCCTGTCTCCAAAAAGCAAAAAAAAAAAAAAGTGAAAGAAGGAGTCAGCAGTAAAACAGAGAATTCTGTTTTATTTTTCTGAGGTGGTAAAGCATTGAGGTTATGCAGATGAACTCAGGAGCTTAGCTAGCCTTGCCTTAGTGGCGACAGCACAGGGAAGTTACTTACTCTCGTGCTTTGGTACAATGGGAATGATGTCAATCCACGATGGTCAAATTTGAGGTTAAATATATGGAAACTGCTTATAATATAGAAAACACCATAAAACAGTTACTACTGAACAGAAAGTTTAAATCAAAGGAGGTTAGAATTGTAGTAATCTTATTAGTAAGAATTGATTTACTAGAGCATAGAAATTGTGAAGCACAAACTTGATCTTGAATTAAATGTCAGTGTAACTGATTTTCTGTCTTTAACTGTGCACTACTTTCTAATAATAGGTAAGGTATCATTTTACTGTCTTTTTCTACACGTGGGGCACTGCAGAATAGGTAAGTTCATTACAGAGGCCACCTGGGCACCTACCTGCTCATAGAAGAGTCTCAAAAAACTTACATTGGATTTATACATCACTAGCCATTGTATTTTTTCACAATTGTTAAATGTGGAAATTAAATGCATTCAGAAGTCAGGCATTTCAGTCCTAACCATCTGTCTGATGAGGACTTTATGAGAATCTAGCTGCTAGCTACCATGAATCTATAATCTTAAACTTTCAAATATTTATTGGAGACCATAAATGTAAGTTCAAGTGTACAAGTCACTTTAGAGGCGACAAAGAGAAGCAGACAAGCTTTCTACCCAAAATAGTATCACTTAGTACAAAAATGTGTATCACTGCCATTTAGATAAATGAGTGATCTATTGCTAGTTTCAGAAACGCTGTTAATATAAATAAGACAAACCTTTATTTAGTATTCTGTAGATGAAGCCAAAAGTATACTTTGCCCTTAAGGGGGAAGATGACAATCCAGTCAAGTACAAAGGGAATATTGTATAAGAAGAACGCATGTTTGATTTTTGAAGGCCACACTGGGTCCCCAAAGAAGATCAGGCAGCTTTTGAATGTCTTTGTTTATAGAATCAGGAGTAAGACTACAAATCACTAAATAAATTCCCTCAAGAGTCCTGAAAATTTCAGTTCAAGATTGCTTCCTGTGTCAAAGAGGGCCCTGTGGAGGGTGTGATGCCCTTTTTAATGCATACACAAATAGATCTTTTTCATGTCTGTAAGTCACCTAATCTCATCAGTCAAGCTGACTTATTTGTTCTGCAAAAATAGAAATCAGACTATATTTTTTTCTTGAATTTTTCTGGTAGTATTGTCTATGAATGGCTTAACTTAATATTTGTGACTTTCACAATGTCAGAGGTAAGTGGAAAAGTGTATGAAACTTGAGTTTTTATTAATGATCAAATCCATCTATGTATCACCTATCTATCTATCTATCTATCTATCTATCTATCTATCTATCTATCTATCTATCTCTATCTATCTATCTATCATCTATCTATCTAGTTTTATATCCCCATAGGGTCATACACACATTAAAAATTTGACACTTTTAAGGAATTTAAACTCTACATTTCCTTGAAATTAAATTTGTTATTCACTGGAAACATTTTCTATCCTTTTACTTTTTGACTAGGAAACATAGAAAGAAGTCACACTCCACTACAAGACAATCAGTTCTCAACACTGACATTGTACAAACATGAGCAAAGCCACCATCCTTTGCCTGCTTTGTTCCTATTTGTAATCCAAGATGAAATTCAAGGTCTGCTTCATGGTGCTTGCAGAATGCCAGATAAAATGCTAATGTGGGGGTCAGGTCTGTGTCAATAATACACCCTCTGATATATAGGGAGATCTTCTTAAGAATAGGTATAATTTGGAGAACTCTATGACAACCAGGTTATACTGTATCAACACAGGTCACTCCATAAATGATAACTGATGGTTGAACTCCATGCACACAAGCTATGATGAAATGTTGGAATCTTCAGAGTGAGTGGGTGGGTGGGGTGGGGTCAGTGGTCTTTAGGAAGCTGATGAATGTACTGTAGCAATATACAGTTGTCTAAGTCATGAAATGATGTGATCAGTAACATTCTAATTGTAACTTAGAATGTTTGCTATTTCAGATGAATATAAATTCAACTTAAGTATAAAATTTCTCCTGGGGTAATATCATTTTTGTTATGATTTAAGTGGACCAGAAATTTGTCTACTATGTAAGCACTCAGTGAAAGCTCTGCTATCAGTTATAAAAAGCTGGTAAATGTAAAATGTCTATCAATATGCATCTCTTTCCACTAGATTTTTACGTTAATTATGGCATGGCATTTATTTTATGTACATTTCTGTTTTTAAACTCAGAAGGCGCTAAGTAACTCTTATCAGAGGACATCTAAATAAACAAAGGATTTTAGTTAGTTTATCTTCTTCTTTGAAGATGTGAAAAATACGTAAAGTCTTTTAATTACTTCTTTCAACATTTTATTTTATACAGACCAACTCCTAACTTTTTAACCTTGAACAGCAATTAGTTCTTTCTTCATTATCTCTCCTCGTTCCTGGGGTTTTAGATGTCAATCATGCACATAAATTGGTGTCCTTTTTTTTTTTTTTTGTCATCAGGACTGCTTACAGGACTTCTTCAGGTTTCACGTAGAATAGTGATCACCAGTTATGTGCTAACTGATTATCTACTGGTTTTTCTGGGAGCTGCTGAAAATGGTATACAATTTGTTTGAAAATGATTTTGAATGTAATGCTATAAGCATAAACTGAGCTAATGCACTGCTTCTTAGTATGTGATTTTACTTAGTCCACTTGACTACTTGTAAAGAATATGTCTGGACGGTGACTCAAAGAACCTTTTAAAAAAAGCATATGAATCATACTCAATGATTTATTCACAAATCTATTTAAAAAATTCCATTGGTCATGCTAAAAAAGGTTGCAAGCCCTTTGACTTAAGTATTTCTATAATGGCTGTTAAAATCAATTCTGGCATTAAAGTCTCCAAGAATGAACAATGCATTGAGTGGAAAATTGATTACATGGTCAAAGAACAGTCCTTTGTGGCCTCGTTTGCTTTTTCGATTAGCACAGCTGTCATGGCTGTTGTAGGTGGTCCTCAAAACTTATATGGAAAAAAAAATCTGTCCTTGTCACTGAATGTTTGTCTATGGATTTCTGGGAATGAAATGCGTTTTTCCTTGCTTATTATCACCTACTGATATAGGTACCAATGCCAAGTTGGGTTGTGCAAAGATAAAGGAAGGCTATCGAGGAGACTTCTGTGTGAAGAAAAATGAATTGAGCAATAAAAAAATCCACTTCTATGATTTTTATCTTAGTTAATGGGAAATATATTCTTTTGTAAGGGAAGCAGTTCTGATTGCAACTATACCCATACCTCTAGCAGGGTAATTTACCTTTGGTAGAAAATCAACTGATATATGGATTTGGGAAAGAAGTAGCTAAAGATATTTTTTCTTTTGCTGCCATCAAAAAAGAGGATTTCAGGGTCAGAGATTTAGCTCAGTGTTTCTGGCACCTGCCTCGCAAGTGCAAGGTCCTGAGTTCAGTCCCCGGTAACCACATACCATGCTGGGCTTGGTGACTCACGCCCATCAGCAGTCAATATCACATACCACATTACTGGGCATAGTGGCTAATGCCTGTAATCCCAGCACTCGGGAGGAGGATTGCGGAGTTCGAGGCTTGCCTGGGCTACATATTGAGCTCAGGGCCAGCTTGAACTATAAAGCAAGACCCTGTCTCAAAAAAAAAAAAAAAAAAAAAAGAGGATTTCAGGCCAAAAATCATCCCTGGAACACAGGGAGAGACTTTCCCAGTTACGTTGCTTTAGTACACTTTGAAGTAAAGAGACAGATGAACATGTAGGTGTGAAATAGATTCTTACTGAGGTGTGTTATTAATTTATCCTGGATTTATTTCTTACTTACTTATTTTGTACTTCTGTTTTCTAAGCAGGTTTCACATCTAAACCTTCTAGCGTTCTGGAATGCTGAACTACTCTGCTTGCTCTAAACACTGTCTAGAATATGTCGTGTACAAGTCCCTTTGGCTTCCAAGGTTAGCAGCAAAAGGGAAACTCTCTACTTCTCTTCTTTATGGCTGTTGTATGTTTTATGACTGAAGCAAGAAATTATCACAAACATTAAATCTATAAGACATAAATTTATTATCTTATAGTTCTGATGGACTATTAGTATTCCATGGTCCTCACTGGGCCAAAATGAAGATGCTGGCTGTTTTTCCCTCTGGAGCCTGGGTGGGAGAATGCATTTCCTCATCTCTTCTAGATTCCAGAGGTCATCTGCATTTGTTGGCCTGTGACCTGCTTCCAACTTCAAAGCCAACAATGGCTGTGTACTCTTTCTCACATTGTGTCATTGATTTTCCTGCCGGGATTTTTTTTTCCTAACTTATAAAGACCCCGAAGTTTATTTTTTTCTTTTTAAAAATTTTTAATTGTGAAATAGGTACATTTCATATGCATATCATGATCACACTCAACATTGAGAATGCATACCAGTATATGACACGACTTCTCATTTTTTCCCATTCCCCTACTCACCCTACAACCTCCACCCCCATATACGTGAGTTTCTTTCTCCTTTTTTTACCATCACAATTTTTTTCTGTCCCCTCATTACTTACCCCTACCACCATTCATCTTAGGATATCATACATTCTAGGACTTATTTACATTTTCAGTTTCTCATATCAGAGAAAAGACATGGTATTTGCACATCTATGACCTATTTATTTCACTTATGAGTATGTACTCAAAGTATGTCCATTTGAGTATAAATGACTCAAATTTATCATTCTTTAAGGCAGAGTAATACTCCATGTTATCAAAAAACCACATTTTCTTAATCTGGTTTCCAGATGATAGGCATTTGTGTTGTTTTCAAGATTAAGCTATCACAAACTGAATGGGTATAAACATGGGTGCACATATGTCTCTATGATATGAATCTTTTAACTCTTTTGTGTATATCCATAGCAGGGGAATAGCAGAGTCAAAAGGAATAATACTAATTTTTGGGGGGGAATCTCCATACTGATCTCCATAGTGGTTGTACCAGCCTATCTTCCCACCAACAGTGGAGAAGGGTTCATTCCTCCCCACATCCTCACCAGCATTCGTTGCTGGATAATTTTGAGATAGTAGCCATTCTTTGTGGAGTGAAATGAAATCTCAGAGTTGTTTTCATCTGCATCTCTTGAATGATCAGTGATGTTGAACATTTCTTCATGTGCTTCTTAGCTGCTTTTACTCCTTCATCTGAAAAGTATCTGTTCATTTCAGATGCCCATTTTTGAATTGAAGACCCCTAAGTTCAAATTAAGTCTCCCTAGGCAAACTAGAAAAATCTCATTTTCAGTTAATTAACAATTTTATTTCTACCTGAATCCTCAATTCTCCTTTTGCAGGTAAGAAGATATGTACTAATTCCAGAGATTAGGATATACTCATCCTTGGGAAACATTATTTCAACTGCCATACCTATATCCACTCAAAATAAGTTTATATCGCCAGGCGTGGTGGCTCACGCCTGTAATCCCAGCACTCGGGAGGCAGAGACAGGAGGATTGCTTAGTTCAAGGCTTGCCTGGGCTACATAGTGAGCTCAGGGCCAGCCAGACTGGCAAAGCGAGACCCTGTTTCAAAAAAAAATAAGTTTATATCATCCCTAGTGTTTCCAGTAAGTATCCCATCACAGCTGTGTCTTTAACTGAGAGAAATACCATACTTGGCGAACTTCAATGGCCTTCCTATTACATTCTAGGTAGCTGATATTTCTTTCATCTGGAACAAAGATTTTAATTTCAGCTGCATAGACTAAAAGCTATGGTTTTCACACATGAAGCTCCTCAAATGTGCTGAAAATTTACATTTCACTTTTAAGATAGTGATAATTTTCTTTGGGAGCAGTCAGAGGTCAAAATTACATAAATATTAGATATAATACATATCCTTACATATTCCAATTATCATTGCTTCAGAATTAGAGTTTTGGTTCTTTTCCTTCCTTCTCAGAAAACTAGAGTGACTTCCAGTGCTTTTTAAACTTGCATTAAAATTTAAGACTCCAGATCTTCTATCAGCACCTATCTAGCCTGGAAGGTCAACTCCATGTTTCTGATATTTGCTGTGTTCTTACATTCGACTATGTACCATCAATAACTAAACTGGCCAAAGTGTTTCAGTGAGATTTTTCCCTTTCTACAATTTACAGCATCATACAGGTACAGATGAATCCTGTGAATGAAGCCAGGAGAAAACAAGATTTCTTAGAAGGTTTTACTATACTGCTAACTCTATTTTTTAAAAATTCAGTTTGATATTTTTGGTGCACAACTTTCTCTAAACTTCCTTAAACGCCTCTTGCTTTTTATGTCTAAAATGTTTAATCCATGGAAAATGATGAAAAAAAAATAACCTTGATAGATAGTTTGGGTCTTTTCTTCTGCTTGTCTGTCAGTGACCTCCCTTGTGCTTTCTTAAGTGGTGGTTAAGATGCTAGATTTCAGGAACTCATATGTGCCTGGTGACACGTACACAAAGGTGCAGGGTGAGACCTCCAGAGTTTCCTTTTTCTCCTTTTATAGAGAGGGCATTTTAAATGTGTGAGGCTGTGAGGCTGCTGTCCTTTCTGTGCTCGGCATTCATACCCACGCAGTGTCCTCTGGTGGGGTGGCACTAAACCTGAGAGAGTCTTCCGTGCTTCCCTCTCCCAGCATGGCTGCCTGCGGGCCACCCATGGGCGGCAGTGGATCGGCTCACCACCTCTGAAAGATTGCGAAGCTCACTGCTCCCTGCTGTCCAGTTACCTACAGCCTCCTATCCTTCACTACATAGCTCATCATTTAGTGAAGTCTTTGCAGATACCTGCCAGGGCTGCGGGAAAAAGTATAGTTTTTAAGCACACTTGTTAAACCAACAAACTCTTTAAAAGCACTTACTGGATGCAAGACAGCACTGTGCTATGACGTACATAACTGATCTTAGTTCTACTCTACCTGATACTTGTTCCCATAAAGCTTAAAATATATATTAAAAAAGAAGAAAGAGAGAGAAAGAAAGAGGGGAAAGAGAAAGAGGGATAGATACATGCAATAATATCAATAAAGTAAATGTAACAAGCAATGATTTTTCCAAAAGATTGTCAAGTGAGTGCTATAAAATTTAAATACACTAGGTTTGGAGAATGTGTGTGTGTGTGTGTGTGTGTGTGTGTGTTTGTGTATGGGGTAATTGTGTATTAGAAGGTGAACTGGACACAGTTTTGAAGGTAGATTAAGAGTAAAATGTTGGCATTTTGAATAGGTTGGACTAGCATGGAATGGAATGATTTGTTATAGATTATTTAATAAAACAGTTTTGGAAATGTTGTGCATGTCTTACAAAAGTTTGTGGCTTACTTTTAAAAATATCAATCCTAGTATAATTCCATGGCATTGCTAATGGAACGCCAGAGGAAAATAATTGTTAATTTACATAACTCATGGGTGTAAATGTATGTCATACTGACAGGATACAAATACAACTTCGATGATTAAAATCTAATATCAACCATGTCAGCAATATTCACAAAGTCATAAACTAAAATATATTTTATTTAAGTTGGACTTTTCCAAAATAATTCTAAAAGCTACTCATAGAAAATATCAACTTTGGACATACAGAAACTTTTTACTGGCTTCTCACTAGAATTTGCTCTTCCTTTGTGATCTTTGTAATTGCTGTACTATATTTACTTGATTAAATGGAACCCTTAGGTAGTTGATAATGGCTTTTGGCTTGTAAAGAGCAATAAACAAATTTAAATCATTTAAAGTGTACCTCTATTTTGATATCAACTCTCCAACATTATCCTAATAAAAGAATGCCTAACATATTTTTAATGAATTTCCTTTTATATAAGATAAAATATTTAGTAAGAGAATTTGAGATGGCCATTAGAGTATCTCATTCATAAATGTTCAGGATGTTCATCTTGCAGGACCTGATGATTTAAAGGAAGGTTTATGTACTGGACAGAATTATGCACTGAGTGCATTTACCTTTTGAGAAGAAAGATTCAAAGTCATACTTACAAAGACTTCTCAAAGACCCTTTATTGAAACTTGACACTATAAAACAAAATCTGTTTTTCTTCTCTAATAAATCTCTGTAAAATGTGAAACATCATTTCCCTTTCCTTTTTTTTTTTTCACATAGAAGGCACATAGATGCTAGAACGGAATTTTCAGCCGATTACTAGTTAGTGACTTTGAGAGAACTGCTAACAGCTGTTCAAGGCCAAAATAGATCACTCTGTTTTATGTTAAACCTATCAGCATTTTGCTATTGCACATTTCTTTATTTTCTCAGTGTTAATTGCTAAATGTCATCCACTCCTGCTGTTCTAGGGAGGCTGAATTTTCTCAAGATGTTTCACAACTTTCTCCTTGTAGATTTAAATCTTTTTCATTTATTCTAATTTTTCCTAAGCAGTACTTTGAAGCATGAGCATTCCGAGTGTACTTTATGGTAAAGCTGAGTGAAAAACATCAATCTTCCCCTTTTAATTTCATTCTTAATTAAAAATTTCAAGGATATGTCTATATATTTGCAAAAAGGCTAAAATTTTAAAACTTCTTTTGTGTTTTTATTTCCTCAGCTGTAGTAGCTGCATTTTTCTGACTGTGTTATTGAGTAATAGATTTTTATTGACTATACTTTTCTCTACAAATCAAAAAATAATATAAGAACAAACTCCTGGGTCCAAAATATCTTCCTTTTCTAAAGCAACTACAGGTTGTCACCCTCCTGCACTTTAGTAGGAAGCTCTTTAGTTCTTTCAAAATGTCTGAGTTGAAGACCTGTGTTTATATTTCTTACCTAAAGGGTACCTTCATTTATTTTTCACACTCTAACTAGGCACTTTAGTCAAAATGTCACACACCAGCCTGTCAACAAATCATGAAATAGATACGAGTCCTCTGAAGGTCATGCATACAATTGCTGGCCAAGGATTGTATCCCAGGTTGGTTAGTTTTCGCCCTTATGTTTGCTCATTTCACATTCTTTTTTTCTTTCCTTTTTTTTTGTAATCCTACTATCATCCTAACTGATTTCCTCCACCTTAGCTCCTATACTAATCTGAAATTCTTATTCTTTTGTGGTATAGATATGCCTACATAATTACTGTCCAATAAATTTGCTACTTGAGAAAGGTCTATTTAAAGCAAATTTTGAAAACCCCAAAACAGAACAACCCCCCGGATGCTGGAGTATCTGTACTCTCCCTGGTTCATCCTGGCAGGTAGAAGGTGGTGAGAGGATGTGGAAACTTTTGGCAAAGAAAATTAAAAGCAAAATAACACATGTTGAGGCTCTAAAGAAGGACAAGATAAAGCAGGTGAATATTTTCTCAAATAAGCTAGATGCAAAATTTTAGCCACAATTTCATATAGTATTTCAGGGCAAAGTATAGGTCTATTAAGGTATAATTTTTTAAAAATCTTTTAATGATATTAGCTTCACTAATGATCTCTAAATGTAGATTTCTCTGCAGTGAAGTCTTCCACATAGCCAGTTCACATTGAAGATGCCACTGGGCTGTCAAGTTGCCTAAAATCCAATCCCAGAACAAAGACATTGCTTCAAGTAAGTCAAAATCACTGGAGTCTCACAGTTAAAGATCTTACCGGTTATCTTGGAGAAATAATTTGCTAACTGGCTGCAAAGCCATAGATTCATTAGATAATTGAATGCATGGGCTGTGTTCTAAAACAAGGACACCTGAGCAGTGGGGTGAAGCCTACAGAATGAATATTGTTGGGCATTTGGGTGTAGAAAATGTACATAGACTAAGAAGTCACATGCAAAAGCCAGTGAAGTTACTAAAATAGGTAGCTATTAAAATAAGTGGCAATAAGTTTTGCTTACTTTACAGATTTTCCAGTCTTAAAGACATTTCACCCAACCCATTGTTCTGAGCATGCACTGTATATGCGAGTTGGCAGGCTCAAGTTCTTTTTCAGGAGAGGATAATGAATTCAATACATTCATGGAGTTTTCACTAGCTTGAGATAGACTAATGAGCCATTAAAGATAATAAAGGAATCTAAAAATAAGACAAAACAAAATATATAAAGTTACCTTGGGTTACCATATTAAAGAATAGCAGCTCTAAAGATGAATATGATGCAGATAGACTTCCTGACCACCTTGTGGCTAGATATTTACTTCTGTTGTATATGCTGAAGTTAGTACTCATCATTTTTTGAAAAACGAAAAAGTCGTCCCAGGATGGTATTTCCCAAAGGCAGAGTCACTCTACCTTTTTCACTGACTTCCTTATGTCACTGATAAATCTCATTTATTCTCCTGTGTTTGAATTGAATAAAGTCTCTTATTACTTTTCATATTTGCATATTATCCCCTTGTATTGAGACATTGTACTTTACTTAACCAATTCTCTATGTTTAAGTAACCATGGAGTTTTTAACACTACTGGTATCATGTCATAAATATAACCATTCAAATATATGATTATTTTCAGTTATTTCATTAGGCAATACTTCTTAGTTATAATTTCTGAGTGAAATAAAGAGTATGCATTAAGCTTCTTAATGGATCAAATAGGGCACCAGTCATAAATCACCAACAGTATCTGTGAGTGACAATTTCTTCATATACTCATAAGTGTTTTTTGTTCTTTTTAAAAGATATTCTAATGTAAAAACTTTATTAGAATTTGTACACAATATATAATGATGACATTCACTGAGATGAATTGGTACATGTGCATAATGCATCTCAATTATTTTCCTTTCTCACAACCCATATACTTATTTTTAACTCTTCCTTTATTGAGTCTATTGGTATATTTTAAGTATACATTATAATCCCATTCCTCATTGAGAATTTGTTCCCATACATGACATATCTTGAGTCCTATCTTCTCCCATTCTCCTGCCTTCCCTTTAAACGTTTCATCCTCAAATACATAAGCTTTGTCTTTGTTTTATCCTTTTTACTATCAATTTTCTTTCTCTTCTTTGCTCTCATGATCCCCCTCCCTAGGTCCTTTCCCTTCTGAACATTTTCTTCCTGTTTCACAATACTTGTATGTTTTGAACCTCATTTACACCTTCAGTTTCTCCCACTAGAGAAATGATATGGTACTTACGCCTGTGTCCTATTCATTTCATTTATGATTAGGACCTCAAGGTGCATCCATTCTCTCAAGTTTATCTTTATGGCTTTAAAAATATTTTAAATATTTTTCTTTTTGCCATCATTGTCTTTATCAATTTATTATAATAAGCACAAAGTAACACATAGAAAACATATAAAAGAAAGACAATTATATTGGATCATGGTACATTGGCATGCTGAAGTATACTTTTTTTTTTCCCTTTGGAGACAGAGTCTCACAAGTACATTTTTTAATCTTTGTTTTCTTATTGTCTTTTATTTTTCACTTTATATATTGGCTTTCTCAAGTAAGAGAAGCCATGCTATATTTAAAGTTGTGTGTCTGATATACCTCGCTTAATGGTACAACATCGATATGCATCCATTTTCCCAAAAATGAATGAAGTTTAACCTTTACAAGAGAGCAGTACAGCACTGTATATAAATACCACATTTGCTTATCTACTCATCTGTCGATGGACACAAAGGTTGCCAAGATTTAGCAGCCATAAACTGTGCTGCTATAAACATAAGTACACACACGTCACTCTAATACAATGTCTAACTTTGTCAGGAAGGGGAATGACTAGGGAAAATGGAATTTCTATTTTCAGTCTTTTGAGGAATCACCATACTTAATCCCATAGAAGCTGCACCAGTTTCTACTCCAACAGTGAAGGGTTGGTTGCCTTTTCCCCACAGCCTATCTGGCATTTGCAATTTTCTTTCTTGAAGATAGTTATTCATTGTGGAATAAGTTATTAAAACAGAAAGAGTTAATCTACTGGAAGACAGAATATGTAGAACTCTTAAAGATATAGGTGCGGGTAGAGATTCTGAACAGAATCTCAAATACAGAAGAAATAATACCAAAAATCAATAAGTGGGATAATATCAAATTTCCAGTTTTTTAAAACTTTCCCATCTGGCAAATTGACTTAGTTCACAGTTCTCTAATTTCTTTCACTTGTTTAAAACATGAACTAACAAAAACAGCCAACAGGCCAAGTCTGGTCCATGACCTGATATTTGTATAATTCCAAGTAAAGAGTGATTTTTTTCATTCCTCTATTCGATTATAAGCAATCAACAAATAGCAAGAACACAATAAAGAAACTATATACCCTTCAGACCTTAAAACATGTACACCTATCTCTTACAGAAAATATTTATGATCCCTAAGTGAAATAATAATTAAATATCACTATCAGTAGTAATTCTAACTAGAATGTAGGCAGTATAAAAAGTTTCATATGAACTATTTCAAATAATATCCTCATAAATTCTATTAGACAGGTAGTCCATATCACACCTCTAGAACTGAATACATAAGCTCAGAAGTTAAATAATTTGTCTAATACCTTTAGACCAAAACCTATACATTTAACTATTATGTTTAATTATTCATGATGTTTCTAGTATATTAAACTTTATATCTAGATTCAATTTATTCATGTGTTTTTACGTTCTTTGGTAAAGTTTTACTATCTCCTTCATAAATATACACGATATTATCCAAATTTTTCCTTCAGTGGTTATGTTTTGGTGAATGGGATCATTTCCATTTTCACATCTCACTGTTTTTTGCTATCTGAGAAATAAAATCTTGTGTTTTCTTTCTTAAGCTATTTTTGGACTTCCTCAATAATTTCAGTGAAATTTTATGTATTTTCTTTTATCTTGCAGATGTAGACAATTATAATGAGAGATTTGCTCCCTAATCGCTATGTTTGTATTCCCTTCTGTTTAATATTGTTTCCAGAGTGATGGTAAGAGGGATTTTTGTATTTAAGGTTGGTAGATGACTTTATTCCCTTTCATTTAGTCGAAACCTAGATATTGGTTTGCAATAGTCTTTTAAAATTATGTTAAGAAGCTGCTGCCCTGTTTTATTTTATTCAGAGTTTCTTATTTTCAGTTTTTGTAGAATTGTATTAAACCCCATTTGAGCATACGTTTAAGTGATTAGATGATTTTTTATCTATTGCCAATAGATTTGACGTGTGGTGAGAAGTTGCTTCCCTGTCTTTGGCCTTTATTTTCTAAGCCCTCTTGGCCACTTACTGTGTACGTGTGCTCTACATTTTGTATTTGCCTCTTTGCGGTGCTGTTTAGACTGCATTAGTATTCCTATTTAAATGAAGGACTTTTTAATAAAATTATGACTCTTTTCAACATCATAAAACCATGATTCAGGGAATTTAAATCATTTACAAGTGGCAGAGCTGGAGTTTAGAAACTCATTGGCACTATGCCCTGCTTCAAAAATACAGAAACCTACAGAAGGTGACAAAGACACGGAAAGGAAGAAGAAAGACTGGACAAAGCTGCATAATCCTCTATCCATGGGATGCTGGGGGACAATGTGAAGAAAGAAGAATGTAGAATAACTCAGTTATTGGCTCTCAGGTTGCGTATCCTTCCATTTCATCATACATTTGCAGACCTCCAGAATTCAGAAGCTCTTTATCCTGCCCAGAAATGACTCCTTTGCTCTGAGAGAATTGTTGAGCAGTTTCTGTCAGTTTTACTGAAGATCTTGTTTGGAAGCAGAATGGAGTTTAACATCCCACCTTATGAGGACTAGTTTGGTGGGGCCAGCATCACAAAGTGGCACAAACTGAACGTTTGAAGAAAAGAGATAAATAGTCTTGTGTTTCTAGAGGATAGAAATTAGAGACTCAGGGTTGATTTCTTTCTTTCTTTTTCTTTCTTTTTTTTTTTTTTTTTTTGAGACAGGGTCTCACTTTGCAGTTCAGACTGGCCCTGAGCTCACTATGTAGCCCAGATAAGCCTCAAACTCAGCAATCCTCGTGTCTCTGCCTCCCGAGTGCTGGGATTACAGGCATGAGCCACCATGCTCGGCACTGTGGTATGTGGTATTGATGGCTGGTGGGCGTGAGTCTCCACACCAGCACTGTATGTGGTTACTGGGATCGAACTCAGGACCTTGTGCTTGCTAGGCAGGTGCTGGAACCATTGAGCTTAATCTCTGGCCCCAGGGTTGATTTCTTAAGAGGGCTGTGAAGGAAAGATTCATTCCATGACCATAGATGATCATTTTGGTGCATACCTAGCATTCTCTTGGTAAATAGCTCTAAACCCAAGTTTCTCTTTATCATAAGGACAGCAGTGTGGTCACCATTCACTTTAGTGACCTCATTTTAATATGATTACTCCCTTAAAGACCTTATCTTTAAACAAAGTCACCTTCTTTAAGACTGGGGCTCAAGGCTTCAATATGAGTTCATAGGGGTACAATTCAATCTATCCCAATGGGTAACACAGCATCTAACTTTACCAACCCTACTTTTCTCCCAGCCTTCATAGTTCTGCTACCACCCTTCCCCTGGAATGTATCTTTTCTTGTTTCTGAAAGGAGTACCTCCTCTTTGTCCCAGGCACCCAGGCCTTGTCTCCCAGAGCGCTTTCAAAAGCATTCAGCCTAAAACATATCCTCCTTAGGAAGAGTGTTACATTAGCTTCAAGCTGAGTAAGAAAAATCTTGCCAGCACCAGGCTATTTAACCTCTAATACAGGAAAACCTAGACTGAGGACAAGCTCAAGAAGAATCTAAATTATCCTGGAGTTGGGAACAGGACAGGCCCAATATCCAGTGAGCTGTGGTTTAATCTGTGTTAGATTTTTTTCCTTTAAATTCTATTTGACTTTTTAAGAGTGTAATTCTTGACAATAGTATTCACATTCAACTACTTTTATGAAAGATTTCAATTCTGACTTGTATAAGGCCAGTGAGAGAAAAAAATCTACTGCTCTGTATCAGTACAGCATGACTGGGGTTAAACCTGTATGCAGTGATTCCTTTCCTAGGTACATCTGAAGTCCACATGTCATCTTGTCACAGGCATACATAAACATTCGGAAGGTTGAATTTAAACGTTCAAGATGAAGATTGTAATCGCACCCACTGAAGAAATATGAGGTCACAAATCATATAATATAAAATTGTAAATATTTCTGTGTATGAGGCAATTTTTAAATTAGACACCTTAGCTATTTAAGCATAGATTTAGATAAGTTACTATTTTCTGATTCAGCTTGGTGGATATTCAGGAAATGGTTTGTTTTGGAAGTGTCAGTCATTAGGTAGATATGAAAAAAAGAATTAAAAAGAATGCTACAAATAACCCACTGATTGGATAATATAGATGAATAACTTCAAGCTCTGTAAAGTTAGAAGTAGTGAGATTAAGTGACCTCTGGGAAAATTTCATTTAATTTGTCTAGAAAAAAAACTGCAAGCTCCAGAAATGCAACTATTTGACCGGTTTTTCTCTCTCAGACAACCTTGCACACATGAGTGCAGTCCCAGCTAAACCCTCACTCCAGGAGTAAAGCTGCTCCATTATCTCTAGCTGTGCTACTATCCTGCATGTCAATACTGAGATCAGAACCCTTTTGCGAATGTTGATGGATGTACTGTGTCTCCCTATGTTTGTGCCTATAGTTAGATTTGCTTTTAAAAAGGACCCATTAACTGTATCCATTTCAAAGTGTTTTCCCCTTTTTATCTACACAATCGCGCTGATGTTTAACTATTTCACAACATATATTTTCCATAAAACACAGCAATGGTAGACAAGAATTCTCTTTAGCACTTTTTTTTTGATTGGCACAGAAAATACCTTCGGTATAAAAAAGTAAAAGTGTTATAGAGAATTTTTTTTTTTTTTTTTGAGACAGGGTCTCGCTTTGTAGTTGAGGCTGGCTCTGAGCTCACTATGTAGCCCAGGCAAGCCTGGAACTCACCAATCCTCCTGTCTCTGCCTCCCGAGTGCTGGGATGACAGGCGTGAGCCACCACGCCCTGCACTGTGGTATGTGGTATTGATGGCTGGTGGGCGTGAGTCTCCACGCCCAGCATTGGATGTGGTTACCGGGATCGAACTCAGGACTTTGCGCTTGCGAGGCAGGTGCCGGAAGCTGTGAGCTAACCCTCTGGCCCAATATAGAGAATATTTTATTTTCCCTCAATTTTTATTGACTTGGTGCTTTAGTCTTGGATCTCAAGAAATGCACCTGGTATCTAGCAGTTACTAGTTTCTGAAGCTGGAGTGTGGCTGGGTTGCATTAAAATTGCCAATCTCCTGCACTTCTTTTTAATCAATAAAGATGGCATACTCATATGGTGCATAGCAATTCTTACAATTTAAAGAATTTTATTTTTTATTTTGGTGGCAAAAGTGAAAAATAGTACTTACCTAAGGATATAAATGCAAGAGCATTTATTATAAAATAGCTCTAACTGCCTAACGAGTGCATTAATTTTAAGAAGGGTACCTTTATGACAGAGAACAGAATGTTACCATCACCTGGCCCAAAGGGAAGATTCAGAATTCCATGATATCAGGGGTTTGGATTTATTAATAGTTAATAAGTAATAATACATGGTCAGAGCTTCTTTCTTGGGAGAAGATTCAACAAGATGATGTGGTCAGGAATGATGGGGTCATTGTCACTTCCGCGCTCAGCAACATCTCCCCAGGGAGACCAGAGTGAAGAGAACGGAGCAAAGAAGATCTAGAGACCTTGTCAAAGAGGGCCCACGAGTACAGGGACATTGAGATGGGAACGAACTTGGGCCCTTCGAGGGAGAGAAGAAAGACCAGGGTGTGCAGCAGACTGTTGCTGGAGGACTTAATGCAGAAGTCAGCGAGTTGCTGGTAGCTGGCGACTAACTGAAGTGCAGCCCGAGTCCACATATATTCAGAGCAGAGCTTTGCATTGCTTGTCTATAAAAGGCAATAATTCATAATCATCACCACAGCCTTTTTAAGATAATGGTAAAGTGTAAAGGGCATATGCCAGAGACAAAATAAAACCTCAGTGAATGCCAACTTTCATTTTAGAAATGTTGATTTTTGGCAATCATAATTTTAAAGAATATTTTTAGTGTGAAGTGCTAGGCCTGAAAAAGAAATGAATGATATGAAGTTTTTGCCTTATTTTATTTTATTTTTTTTTGGTACCGGGGATCAAACTCAGGCCCTTGTGCATCCAAGGCTGGTGTGGTACCACTTGAGCTAATTCCCCTAATAATGTTTATACATTTTTTGAAAGTATAAAACAAATTTCCAGTTTGTATGGTGTCAAGAAAACAGAATTAAGGACAGAGAATGTGGAGAAAACTATCAAGAAGAAGGGAAAGAAAGTCATATGGAAGATATAAAGTTGAGGTAGCTATGAAATTTAGTCAGCATTTTTTTAGTGTTGTGTAGAGGGACGCTGTAGTAGTGAGACTAAGACTAGTACACTCAAATGGAGGTGACAGGTGCTATATGTATCTGTTTAATTCTTGGCAGCCACAGAAATAAAGGAAGCAAAGGCCGGCGAAGTACATAGCATTTGACATTGTCTCTCAGTGCAGTTTTACTGAGGGAGGAGCTTCAGAATGAAGAACTGATCAGTTGGAAGAGGAAGAAGCTCTAAAATAACCCAGCACTCCATGGTTGTTACCACGACCTCTACGATTTATCTTTAATCCCTCAGAACCTGCCTTAATCTTCTAAAACTCTGAGAGTCAAAGTAGCCTATTCTATAAACCAGAGGTAAATATTTACAGTACTAGCAATGGTAAAGCGCCTCTACTCCTATTTTCTCCTTCTTTCAAACCTCTCAACTCCTGACTTCTTTAATAAGCATATTTCTTAGTATTGGACTGATAAATTATATTTTCAGTTTGCAGTTATTAATTTTAAATATAAGCAGATTAAAAACCTTGAATGTCTTTTTTAAAAGTCTTGAAGTTATTTGATAGACTATATATTCAATGAACTTTGATCAAAATGCTTTCTTGTCACTAATATTATTTGAGTTTTAATTTCTAGATAGTTATCTTTTCAATTAATTATATCTAATAAACCCAAGCATAGACACATAGACACACATATATACACAGAAATCCCAAGAGTGTTAAAGTAAATTTTTAATTTTTCTGGGCATTAAGCCCAGCTTGATTAAACTTTTAAAAATTTCTCATTGTGTCCTAGATCTTGTTTTAAAGTAGGCAATTTATAAGTACTAATTAGCCAGAATATGATGATAAGGAAGGTGATTAGCTTGTGAAAACTTTATTTTTTTTAAAGACTGAAATCACAGAAATAGATATTTGAAATGTAAACACTTGTCTGTGCAGTAAAAACTTGTTTCCACTCTAGTAATCCAGATCGCCTTCCTTATTACAAATAAATTAATTTTGTCAGAAAATTCAATCATTTTATTGGACTATAAAATTTTATCTCCTGTTATTTTTCACTCATCTCTAAGCAGTTCGTTTTAACAGACTTATCTTTTACCCACATTGTATAATTCTTGTATTAGGATGTTTCCAATAAAGTCAGACATAATTTTTAAAAGAGAAAACAGCTTTTTAACAGGTAATTTTAGTGGAGATGCAGTAGTATCTTTCGAAAGCTGAGGATATATTTTTCTAAAAACAGCTTGTTTTAATCTTAAATTTATGCAACATTTATAGGAGTGTATACTGTGGGGTGTGTTGGTAAAAGTAAATAGCCATGATTTATAAAGTGTGTTATTTTCTGTGTGTAAATATTCCTATGAAACGTGATATCAAGTAACAAATGTGAATTTGCCAAATGAAGAGTTTAAAATAGATTATCATATAATTACATAGTTTTCCCCACACAGATTATAGACAATCTAAGAAAATTATAATACTAAAATTGAGTGAAATTATGAGTCTGTGTTTTATTATCTTCTTTTAAAATATAACTGTAAATGTTTTTATTTTTAATAATAGCTTAAACAATATTCCTGAAAAATAATATAACCCATGAGCCGATAGGAGCTACCTTCAGTGTACCACTGAGTCAGAGTATTAAAATATTTAAGTGGTTCCAGATAAATAAATGTCATAATTTACATCTGAGCTTTCAATTCTGCCAAAATGTTCAGAGAATACTTAACAGCAATTTGAAAAAAGAAATAGGATCAATAAACAATAAATGAGTCAAGAAAATTTTAAAGAAAAAAATAGATGAAAGAAAAATTGATATATTCAGCCACCTAAAATGAGTGAACTGAGAAACTTGCAAGAGAATCTAGTTATTTTCTTTGTGTTTAATTCCTCACTGGTCCCTACCCTTGTCCTTGAGAAGAGGTGAGAAATGATGGCATTTATTAGAACTAAAAAAAAGCCACCAACATATCGGAGTGTCTCACAGCACCAGTTCCTACCTTACACCATGTGTGTGTGTTGTGTTGCCTGTTCTGCTCTGTGCTCTCCATACTCCAGAACTTACTTAACAGCAGATTTCATACTCATGACAGAGGGAAAGGGTTGTGGATTAACCATGGACGTCTGCGTGGATTTATAGTAGAGCAATCTATATAAACTATATATAATATATATATAATCTATATAAATTTATGTCTAAATTTAGTGATAGGGATGGATGTATAATCCTCTCTCAAGGAAGTCACAGGAAAGGAGCTGTAGTGAATATTTTGCACGTATTATTATCTCCATGGAGAAAGGACAATGCATTAAAAAGATGGTTTATTATTGCAGAGAATGTTGGAATTCACTAACCTTTATATTCTTTCCTTCCTCATTATACAGGTAAACATTGCTGAGCTTCCTGTAAAGACAGAAATGGATGCAATTGAGTTCTGGACAACATCAGAGATATCTGGTCAGAATTGCCACTTCTGCTTAGCTTTTAATGGCCAAATTCAGTAACATGCACTTGCTAGAGTTCAAGAGACCAATAATCTTTTTCCAAGGTGCAATACTAAGAAGGAGGCATCCTAGAAGGAGGGGGAAGGTATTTAGAGCGATGATATAATCTCCAACATTAGTAACAGAAAAGGTGCCATAAGATACTATGGTGGAGGCCGCTAGTGTTCTTTTAGCATCATGCATGTGGTCCTTTGTCTTTTTCCCTGATAACTGACTGGAACAAAAACCGAAAACCATGTGGCAGTTGGAGCCCAAGTCAGAAAGTGCCTAGAAGGCACTCGGAGGAGACAGAATTCTCCCCTACATTCCTTGGACTGTGACATGAGGAGCCATGTGCTGGTAGGAGGTGGAGCCAGTTGGAGGGGGTGGGTGTCTGCGGGTGATTTGAAGAGTGATCAAAATGCTTGTGAATGTTTAAATTAAAACTTCATTACATTGCCATTAACTCTCCTTGAAATACTCCTCCTTGCTTTGAACACACATCATTCTTGCCACTTTCTGAAGCAGTTCTAGAAGTTCTCTTTCTTGAATGTCTTTATAAACTGTGATTAAAAGTACAGGAAATGGTGCTGCCCAGTGCTATCCAACAGAAAGGGAGTCCTGCAGAACATTACCATACGTCGTCATTCACCTGCTCACGGGATGTGGCGCTGCAAAGCTTCTTCCTCTCCTCCAAAGTCAAAATGACCATGAAAGGTAAATGTTTTTAATTTATTCATGACATTGTCAGAAAACAGTAAAACAAGAGTCATTCGTAAAAGAGGACTTACAGAATTGTTTCAGAAATGGCAAGAACATGGGATAAGTGTGTTGGTATGTAGGATAGGGAATGTGAAATAGGAAGAAGATGTGCAAAAGGAGAAGGGAAAAGGTGGGAAGGGGAAAGTAAAGAAGGCAAAGAAAAGACGGGATCCAGGCCAGACAACCCCTGGGAGCTCGACTCCCCCTGGGGAGTCTGGGTAAGCACAGTGGAGGCTGCACAGTGACTTCCACCACCTGCAAGCAGTCGATCCGCCACCAGACCAGGCCAGCTGACCCAGGGACCTCCATCTACCCAGGGTGGGTCTGCATAAGTGCTGCAGAGACCATGCAGTGATGTCCACAGCCTGTAAGCATCCGGCCTGCCACTGGACCCAGGCTAGATGCCCCACTCCACCTGGGTGAGTCTGGGTAAGCACAGCAGAAGCTGCACAGTGACTTCCACTGCCTGCAAGCAACCAGCCTGCCACAAGACCCAGACCAGCCACCCCGGGGACCTACCCTCACCCCCACTTCAGGCAAGTTTGGGTAAGCGCTGTGGAGGCCAAGCAGTGACTTCTGCCACCTACAAGCAGCCGGCCTGCCACCAGACCCAAGCCAGCCACCCCAGAGCCCTTCATTTACCCCAGCCAGGTTTGGGTAAGCACTGCAAAGGCCACCCAGTGACTTCTACCACCAGCCAGTAGCCTGTCTGCCACCAGACCAAGGCCATCCACCCCATGGGACATCCATCCACCCCAGGTGATTCTAGCCTACTCAGCATTGGACTCAGGCCAGAAGCCTCATGGGTGCTCCATTCCTGTTTGCACGAGTCTGTGTAAGTGCCACTTAGATTGCGTAGTGATTTACAATGTGCACCAGCACAATAGAAATGAGAAAAAATTCAAGAGCAGGCACAAAGATCACCACCACAGGGCAATTCAGGGAAAAGGGAAATGGAGCAAAATGAAGCTCAATCTCCAGGACTCTCTGAACTGGTAACAAAAGCAGATCTACTAAAATGGAAATCAGAACTGATCTCTGAGATGAAAACAGAGATGCTGACCACAGTGAAGAACTTCATTAAAGAACAGATCAGGAACATCAGAGCTCAGATAACAAAAGCAATGGAACTCTATAAAGAGCTTCAAGCAGAGGTCCAGGTGATCAAAAACAAGAATGAAAATTTGCAAAGTAGGATGTATGAAGCTGAAAACCGAATTTCAGACCTAGAAGACAGGCTCATAGCCAATGAACAGGAAAGGAATAACATGGAAAATGGCAAGGGACCATGAGAAATCAACCCAATAGCTCCCAGATGACTCAAAGAAGAATAACACAAGGCTGATTGGAGTCACTGAAGAAGCAGGAGACAGAGCAAAAGACATCAAAAAACTGTTTACAGATATAATGGTAGGAAATTTCACAGGAGAAGAATTGGACATACAGATAAATGAGGCATATAGGACTCCAAAAGCCCGTTATATTAAAAAATCTACACCCAGACATATAATTATCAAGGTTCCACATATCCAACGAAAGAGTGAAATACTGAAAGCAACTAGGGAAAAGAAAAATAAAACACATACAAAAGGAAGTCCATCAGGATCACAGCAGACTTTTCAATGCAAATGCTCAACGCAAGAAGAGCCTGGAGGGAAGTGTTTCATACATTGCAGAAAAACAACTTCCAACCTAGACTGATGTATCCTGCAAAACTATCTTTCCAAATCAATGGAGAAATAAGGTACTTTCATGACAAAGAACACCTGAAGAACTTCTCAGTTATACAACCTGCACTCCAAAAGCATTCTAAAGAATATCTTGGAGAAAAACAATGTAGGTCAAAAACTCATTAGACCTAGCAAAGTGAATTTATTAAGACACGAAACTGAATGGAAAGGGAAAAAGCAAAGAATAAAAGAGCCAAGAATAGGATAACACCATGACAGGTATAAATCAGGCCATATCGGTCATAACCATTACATTAATGGCCTCAATGAGCCAATTAAAAGGCATAACCTAGTAGAATGTATTAAGAATCAAGATTCTAGAATATGCTGCATAGAAGAAACACACCTAATTCAGAAAGAAAGCCACAGACTGAAAGTAAAAGGATGGAACACAATTCTCCACGCAATAGGAAACTGCAAAAAAGCAAGAGTGGCTACCTTATTTGCAGACAAAATAGATTTCAAACCAAAACTGATTAAGAGAGACAAAGAAGAACACTACATCCTTGTACAGGGAACAATCCGAGAGAGAGAGAGAGAGAGAGAGAGAGAGAGAGAGAGAGAGAGAGAGAGAGAGAGAGAGAGAGAGATGACATTCATAAATATTTATGCACCAAATTCTAATGCACTCAATTATATAAAACAAATATTAACAGATATGAAAACCCTGATAAGCACTAATACAATAGTAGTAGGGGACTTCAATACCCTGCTGTCAAAACTAGATAGATCAACTGGACAAAAAATCAACAGTGAAATACTTGAACTGGACCAAACCTTTGAACAAATGGACTTGATAGATGCCTACAGAGTACTTCATCTGACAAAATCAGAATATACAATCTTCTCAGCTGCCCATGGGTCATTCTCCAAAATATACCACATACTAGCTCATAGAACATGTTTAAGTAAGAGCAAAAGAATTCAAGTTATACCTATATACTGTCAGACCATAATGCCTTGAAATTGGAGCTAAATAGCAAAAGAAATCCCAAGATGGCCACAAATACATGGAAATTGAACAACATTCTGCTGACCAACCAATGGGTCATAGACAAAATCAGGAAAGAAATTGAATAATTTTTACAATTAAATGATAATCCCAGTACAACTTACAGGAATTTATGGGATACAATAAAAGCAGTTCTACGAGGGAAATTCATAGCAGTAAATGCCTGCAACAGGAAACTAGAGCAAGTTCAAATAAACAGCCTGATGCTAAACCTCGAGCTGCTAGAAAAAGAGGAGCAAAACAAACCCAAAGCTCATATTAAGGAGGAAATTATAAGGATCATAGCAGAAATTAATTCAGCGGAGACTAAGAGAATCATACAAAAAAATCAATGAATTCAAGAGTTGGTTCTTCGAAAAGACTAACGAAATTGACAGACTCCTAGCCAACCTTATCAAACAAAGGAAGTAAAAGGCGGCGGGAGGTAGAGTGGGTATGGGGAGGGTAAAAATGAGAATTAAGGTGTGTCATATACTGGTAAAAATTCTCAATATGGAGTGTAATATGGTGTGTATATATAATGTACCAATAAAATGTACCAATAAAAAAAGAAGGGAAAGAAAAAACTTGATATTTAAAGGAAAAAAAAACTTATGTAGGTGGGGGTGGGGCTGCAGGGAGGGCGGGGGTACAGAAAAAAGTGAGAATCAATATGTGTCATGTACAGGTACAAGTTCTCAATGTTAAATATGATCATATTGTATTATAAAATGTACCAATAAAATCAACTAAAAAACAAAAATGGACGGTACTGTTAAAAGTATGTTGACTACTGTATCTTTTCTCTAGTATAAGAACCTATAGATGTAAATAAGTTTTAGAATGTATGATAGATTTTGTAAAATAGGAAATATTCAAAGGGAATGTGGTGGGGGAAATGTAATGAGGGGAAAGAATAAATATGATTTGGAAAGCAAACGAAATAGAATGTTATATAAGGGGTGGGGATTGTGGGCAGGTAGGGATATTGGTAAAAATGAGAATTAACTTGTGTCATATACTGGCACAAATTCCCCAATGTTGAGTGTGATAAAATGTACCAATAAAGAATTCAATTTAAAAAAAGTATATTGACTAAGAGTCTTAGACTAGAGTTAAACCCTTTAGCTCCTTGCTGTAGTGGCTAGTTTAGTTTTTTTGTGCCAAGTAAAGAGCTGGCAAATAACTTGACATACATCATACTAAATTTTCAGTGATATTTAAAATATAAAGGGATCTTTTTAAAACCCAGGAGAAAACAGTTCATTATTCAGAGTGCCTAGGGGTGTCTGCATAGACCTGTTAAACATGATAGAGCTGAGCTCTAATGGTGGAGGGTGATGAAAGAAGAAGGAACGTCTAATTGATAAACAATTAGACATGTGTTTCTTATGTTTCTGTGTCGTAAATACATAGCATTCATTTCAACATTCTTTTTAATTTTCCATTTTTGAATTTTTCTGTAATCAAAGAAAAATGTAAGTCCTTAAATAAAAGCTCAGAACTTGGCAAACGATTTATTCCATAACCTCTTACTTGAGTATTGTTTTTAAAAGAATGACCCATTTAAGAGAAAGCTGGTTCACCCTCCCTGGTGCTATTGTTTTTCACGAATCAAATATCCACTGCGCTATTCAAAGTTGTGCCTAATATGTCTCACAAGTGGTCTAACATGGAAGCACTTGTGGCTACAACCAAGTGAAGGGTGGTTGCTTAATGATCGAAAGTACAATCAAAATGATGTAAGCGTAGGAGCAGAAGAGAGAACAAAAGAGCACCTTCATTTTGCAAGTGATAGTGTTCTTATTAGCATCCATAGAAAGATTACAGATGATCTTTGGGATGCTGTGGCTGTTCACTCTTGAATTGCAGAGGTGCTTGCATTCTGAAAAAAATACAGATGTTATTTATTGTTACATGGCTGTTTCCTTGCATGACATTATATTACATTTAATAAGAAGCATAAGCATTTCAGGATTAATATAATCCTTGCTTTTAAAAACTATAGAGAGAATAAAGGAAACCAGTAAGGGTGAGAATGAGAAAGACAGCCATCAAGCAGGAGGACAAAGATGGATGGAAGTGGGATGGTGGGAAAGGGAAGGAAATGACATATTTTCCTTTCAAGTCTGTCCCTAGCTCTTATTTGAGTATAGTAATTTGATTCATGCTTATACTCTGTGTCTGATTTATTACTGATTTCATCATGAGTGCCCAGCTTCGTTGGCTCATGTCCATTTGTCTCCAAGGCACTGAAACCACCATCCACACAATGACTGCACCAGTTGACCCTGTTAGCACTTTTAACTCTCAACTTAAATGCCTTCTTTCGCTAGTTATTTTTAGATTTATTGTTGTATGGGATGTGTATGTTGTATAGCAATATGATACCTATGGAATGTTCGCACTGTGTAAATCAATCACCATAATATCATCTCTGGGTGAAACCAGGGGCAGAGAGGACAGGATGAAATGCGGACAGGGAATGGGATAGAGGATGTGACCAAAAAGAAGTGACAGAAAGGGGTGAAAATATGGCTGGAAAAGATTCTTAGGGATTAAGAACAAAGAATAAAGGAGATAAACAAGCAGGATGATGACTTTCTAACGACAGCACAAACTACAAATGAAAATTTAACACAAATAGGGACAAATAAGGACAAATGTGAACTAAAACAAAGAAGTATTTTTAAAACTAAGGCACATCGGGAAGCTATTAGTGGCTTTATATGTAATTGTGGTTGTCATTTAAAAATGACAGAATGTTAAATCTTACATATTTATAGGGCATTGTGAATGCAATTTAATGATAAAGCCCTTTATGATGCAATAAGTACCAGCACAGAAAAATCCCAGAAAAATTTCTTCAGGGTAACAGAGTCTCTCCGACCCTAGAGACTGGTGAAAAATTAGTGAGGATTAAGAATGGATAACTATAGAATAGTGGTCAAATGTCATTGTAAAGATATAGAAAATAAATAGATTTTGAGGCTAATAGTAGTATAAATAAAATGTGAAAGTTTTTAAGCTAAAAAACTTGGAAGAATAAGTATTCTGAATTTTCACTATCATTTTATTTAAAGTATTGAGCCACGCTGTCCTTTTCTCATTGTTAATTATGGGAAAATTCCTTTGTACCTATTTACTTGTACATTCGGTATCATACCCATTCTTATTTCTATTACATCTTCTAACATGTTAACAAAATGACTTTAACTCACTTATGGAAGAATATTAGGTGCAGAGATTCGCTGCCGATATCCCTTTGGTGATTTATTTTACCTCTTTAGAGCAACTTGTTTCAAAAAGACCCATAATTAAAGGTTAGCCTTAACTATGAAATAATCTTTGCTTTGTCATTTTTTTTCTTGAGACAGTCAACAACTGTGTTTTCAACTACCAAATTTGCATGCTCAGTTTTAAAAAGAATTATAGTAATTGTTTTGGAATTTTTAATTAGATGAATAATAATTGAGGTGAAGGCTCTTTTGCTAATTTTCCTGAATTGACTTGCTATTAAGTGAGCAGAAAGATACTTTCTGTTTCCATTATTTTTTTTATTAATTATACCAGTTAAAGTTTAAACAGTCTTCCAGAATAAAATGCAGTGCTTTAACATGAAAATAAAAAAGATTTAACATTGTCCTTTATCATTAAATCTCTTTGTTTAAATGTATGCTTTACTAATTTCCAAGTGAATAACATGATTTTAAATGCATATTTGAAAAATTAAGTGAGATTGCAAATGCAGTACTTAAAGTCATGAGGGTATCACAGACATCTGAGGCAAAAAATTACAATCTATTTCGAAATATGAGTTAAACAATGGGCTGTTAATCTATTGATCTAAGAATGATTAAATTGATTTTTGGTTCCACCTGTCTTGTGGAACAATACTCCCCATCCAAAACATAATCTTCTATAGGAGATGGAATAAAATTGGAAAAATTTCTAATACTTGCCAATTCTTAATATTTGCCAATATAATAATAAATCACATATACATTTCAATTGCTGATATACTTGAATATCACGTAATTTTTACAAACCCTTTTTTCATTATTTGTTTGATGTTACAGTAAAATGTTGAAAACCTTTGTAGAATGATTGTATTAGTTAAAATACAAATTACAAAATGAGGCTTGACTTTTTGAAACTTTAGTTGTATTAAATAACTTCCTGTAAGACAAGTTTCAGCAGATCAGCACAAAATTTTCTTAATTTCATTAGAGTCTGTAAATTAAAATTAATGAGTCTGACATCCACAATTAACAATGAAAAATGCAGATTGTTATAATTACTTAAGCAATAACATTGCTTTACATAGAAGACTTAAGGTGCTCCACAAATTATTTACAAGTGTTACATAAAACACAAAAAATGACAATTTCAATTTATTTTGTCAACGCAAAAAACCAAAATCCTTACTAAAACCTTTCTCGTTTGGGAATCTCTCGCTATGCATAATTAAGCAAATTTGATTGCAATTAAGCCTGGCTTCTACAGTAGAGTTTTAATTAATGCAAATCTGGCATCTACATCTATAAGATTAATTTTAGTGAATTAAAAGAAAACAACAAAGCACATTTGAAAGTGCAGTTGTATTGTTGAAAGGACAGGATTAGAAGCTGTTATTTTTCAGCCTTCCCTGTGGATAGCCTTTGACTTAGAGTTTAAAACATGGATACCTTACTCAAATTTGTTGCTTTGTTTCTAAATGCCTTATTAGTGAGATCATAAAAATTACACAAAGCCATTCCAGAAGATGTGTTAAAAGTGTGATATACTTTAGAAACGATGTGCATATTATATACACTCATGGAAACCCTGCTTCATAACCACAAATATACACTGATTATGTTTTGTATGGTTAATATTTACATCTCAAACTCAAAAACACCAATGAAGTACTACTGTGGAATATATATATATATATATATATATATATATATATTCTTTTATCTATATATATTCTTTTATATATATATATATTCTTTTTAAGAATAGTGTTTAAACTAGAATATCAGTATAGAAACGACTTGTATCATTATGTCTATTTTTGATAATACTGCTTGACGTTTTATTTATTTTCATTCAAAATTTTTCTCAAATGCTCTATTTGACTGAAATATAGACATTCTAGAACATGTATTCCATGCTTATTTTAAAATGATACATAGCATGATTTGAATCCAAACTTAAAAATTTTCATATTTATGCAACAGTCTGGGAGTTACTGCACCTCCCACCCCAGCCTCTTATAGAAGTTAACTGTGGGCCCATTGCTTGACCTATGTGCTTATAGTGTAGTGAGTTTCACTGTGAAAACAAAACAAAACAAAAAACCCCCAAAATTTCAATAGTTTATTGTTTGCCATTTTAACAATCATTTGTCTACAAAAGACATTGCTTTAGAAAAAGGTGCTTCTCAATGCCTATAGTTTCACACTTTTTTCATAGAATATATTGATGAAATGGCTATAAACCTAAGAATATTTTTTCTCTAGTTTGCTGAGGCCCTAATGTCACCAGAGGCAGATAAAGCAGGACAATGTAAAATCTACAAACAGCAGATATGCCAATAACTTGTAGAACTCAGGCAACAGCCTTTTCAAAAATAAGAAAAGGGCAGAGTTAGAAAGTAATAGAAACTACTACTTTGGAAAAGTTGCTATGGCAGTGCTGATTTTGCTGTGTGTTCCTAACCCCAGCCCAGGACGGGAGAGGGTCTCTTCCTTTTGTCCACAGTCACATGTTAGGTAGAGTTTTGAGATTTTGTGAGCAGATTGTGCACGATTCTGATTTGGGGGCTGGTGTTAACCCAGCTAAGGACTCAGGGCAAGGGGCTGGGCTATCAGCTGAAGACAGCAGAACAGGAAGAAAACTAGGTTGTATTGATAACTGTATTTTTGACATTTAGCAGAACACATGGACCCTGCTGAGAGGTACCGGGAAGCTCAGTCCTGGGAGACATGTCAAGGGCCTCTGAAGAAACAGGTGGGTTTGCTTTGCCCGTTTGAAAACTCCAGTGTTAGCTATAAAAATTCCCTGAAGACCCTGAAGAATCCATAGTCTGTTTGCCCAGATGAAATTCAAGTGAAGACTTACTTTGTCCTTTCTTGTTAGCTACTCCGTTTTCCCCAGGAAACTGGAAAATCCAGATTCCAGATGCATCTTGGTAGAAAAAGGAGGTAAAGAATAGAAATACAAAATTAGTAAGCAGAAAAGAACTGCTATTCCTAATGTCTGTGCAGCAGGCCCAACTAGCAAGTAGGTAGGACATCAAATAAGATTTTAGTTTTAACTGTTACACAGACTGCATCTTGACTACTGATAGAATAACACTTTTTAAAATTAAAAGGAGTGTTACCTATTTTTTATGTTTTGGAAAGCAAAGGAAATTTATAGAAGCAAGTCACAATGTTCATTCAGTAAAAAATGGGAAGAATTAAACAGGCACCTATGTATTCTGTTAGACTGTTATATGAACAGGTAACTTTGATAGATCATGGACATTACAATATCAAGTAAAACTGTAATTGATATTGAATACTGATTTTAGTTTACAATGCTGTTAAGAACTATTTTGTCTTTTAAAGTGGACTTTGGTGGATTTACTGTTAACAAGTTTTTAGATTTTATACACATCCATGTAAAATAATATGTGTAGTTTATGTGTAAATATGTACACATATATATTTAACCTTAATGATTTATGTCTTTAAATAATTACGTATTCATAGAAAATTGTGAAATATAGTGCTGAGGGATCCTATGTATGCTCAGCCACATAGTTCCTCAATGGTAACATTTTACATAATTATGGCATGACGGTAAAGCAAGGAATTAACATTTATACTAGCTACAAACCTTATCGAATTTTACCAATCAAAATTATGTAACATTTCAACGTTTCTCCTATTTTCCAAGCTTTAGTATATGTACTACCCATTCAGTTAGAGTTTCTACTTGTAGAATACATATATTAACCTTAGCATATGGATTGTACAGGAATAAGGATAACAGATAAGGCATTTGCAGTCTAGAACGGAGTAGACTCCTGCACAATAAAATGTTGCCATACTCTGTCTAACGTAAGATGCTACCAACTGTGAGAGGCATCCATATTTTATATGACATTAGGGAAATATTATTCCAGATAGTATTTTGACCATTACAAGACACTTCCTGATTTCTAAGAAGTCAAAATATACATAAAAATTGTATCTTAAGAAACAATAAACTGTAGAAATACTGTAATGTATATGTATGTATCACACAAGTGAACAATCATTTCATTTGCTTGGCTGGATGATGGTAAGCAAAGCAAGGAGAAAATATGATGTAAGAGTAAGTGCTTAAGTGGGAGCAGGTGTCTTCCAGGTGGACAGAGGTAAGAAGGACCGTCTGACTTAGAGGAGTCCATAGACCAGTGAGGTCGTTATTTATTCATCTACAATGGGTAATGCACGGTGTGCTTGAAAAGACAGACAAAAAGCTGGAAATGAGGCCAAAAAGGAGACTTGGAATCAGCCAAGAAAAAGCCACATTCTTCTCTACAGAGGGCTGGCATCCTGATGTGTTCACTGCAGAATGTTTAAGCAGAATAGTGGCATTATCTGTATTTTGGAAGGAATGTTTCCGTGATAATGTAGGAATGAGTAATTTCAATGGAAAGACTTGAGGAAGGAAATACACTGTGCCATTGGTATCGGCAGAATCTATCACCAGTAAGAATCAGGATTAAAAATTGAGGATGTTTTTCCCTAAGAAAAAAAGTGCTGAATCAAATACTTAAAATTCTTTTTTTGCAGTGACTCCATTGCAGTATTACAGAGTTGAAATGAAGATCCTTTCTTGCTTGACTTTTCTCCCTCATGAGTCACAATGCATGTTATCTTCCTTTCAGTCCTACACTGTATTATCTAATCGACTATTTGACATGTATTTCAGGCTGTCTCAGTTTTATATTATTTTTCTCTTCTGTATTCCCTCTAGATTAAAAACCTCTTGATGCTGGATGACTGCTGGTCACTGCACTTGAAAGAGTGAGAATGTGTGAGTGGGAAATAGATACCAGAAGTATGAGAGAAAAAATGAACTATGGAGACCAGACAAGAGACTAGGATTAGCTTACATAAGGCTCACAAACAGATTTTAAAAACTAGATGTCTAGAGATGATCAGGATCTAAAATCCAGATTTCTTGAAGAGTGACGATCTGTAATGGGAATAAAGGTAGGACACGAGCATTGCCTCAATAGCTGCCCCGTGCTGACCCAGACACGCTAGAAAAGAAATCTGGGAAGAAGGTGGATGAAAGTAGTTACGATGGCCATCACTTTGGGACAAAGGTATCATTTCTGGAGCCGTCTTAGTTACTTTCTTATTACTGAGACTCAGCAAGTGTCACCCACAAGTTAAAGGGGAAAGGCTGATTTTAGCTAAGGTCAACTTGCTTCTCCCCACCCTAGTGTTTATCATTAATTACCTTCTATTTATCCTGAAGACAATTCAGCTGAAAATGTCTTTCTTTATTTCTCTCTTCACACTAACAATTCAGGAATGGTTTTCATAAATTATCTGGTTAAATGTACCCTGAAAAATTTGAAAATTGGCCATCCTATTTATTATGCAGATTTAAAAAGCCTCTCTTCCCCTCAGCACCGGCGCATCCAAGAAGTTCATGGGTATTCATGGGGATCAGCTGCAGAGGCCCCACGTGGCTCTGGGAGGCTTAGATTGTGCGGGGTCCTTGATGGTAGGCGGAGCAGGACAGAAGCACATGAGGCAGGAGTGTTGGTATAGCGTTGTGTCGGGAGATGTGGAGTCTGGGTAAGGAGCCGGGATGAGTGCAGCACCAGTGGGATGATCGTACCTTAAGCATCTCCGTTCTCCGAATGTATCCTGTGAAGATTATGGTTTAAGTCAGGGGCTTCCGTGGGCAGGGCCTTTGGAAGGTGAGTGGATTATGGGGCTCACAGGTCACTTGCTCTTAGGAGGTGGGATCTGGTTAGAAGAGGCGGGAAAGCAGGAGCGTGGCCTGGAGGGGCTGACCTCCCTCTCCAGTTCCTCCCTTTGTTCTCTCTCTGCTTTCTTCACCCAGGTCTTTCCTCCAGGCTTCCATCCATGTGAAGACTGAAACTTCTAGAACATGAGCCAAAAAAATTTTTCCTCCTTTAAAGTGCACACAGTGGGTGGTGTGTCTTAGCAAGGAGGAAAGTAGCTAAGGAGAAAAAGGTAAGAGAAAAAGTATGTTTTCTATTAATAAAATTAGTCAATAATATAAAACAGTGACTAACAATATAACCACAGATAGAGTATATAGAATGATAGCTGACAGGACAATGGAAAGCAACATGTGAAGCAAAAACTTCAGTCCAAAGATTTAATATGCCTCCTTATACTTTACACGTAGAGTGAATGCAGTCTGGCTGTTCTTCCTGGGGTGTCTGTCCATCTGCATTACGGATCTGTAGACTCTGAGGTTCTATGGTGAATAGTGGTTTAGGCCTAGACAGTGCCACACAGCTTTTTCGCAAAGAAGGGGCAAGGGAGATCTGACTATTTCCCTCTGTGTAGAAGTCTCACTGACTTTCCAGAATGATTCTACTGTTTGAACACAAATTTGTCCACTAAGATATTCATTGGTCCGTTGTGCCCAGTAGAAGTTAAAGAAAGTGAATGAACTAAAGGTGAGATTTGCAACTGCAGAGCTAGTCATGGCAGATCATTAGCCAAATAAGGGTTAAAATGTTTCTTTGTAAAACTGAGCGCCTTATCACTGTAGTTTTAGGAGCACTTGTTCTCTCATTGTTTAGCTAATGACATGAAATCAGCATCTTTTCTATAACATAGAGAATTATCATGCTCCTCTGTAAATTTTCATAAGCTTTCAACAATTTATCTTTTGTTCTTTCAGTGTTGTGAAGTACTCTTTAGTAAAGGTTATTTAATAAATAATTCCATTAATGTGACGTTCTGGCTGCCATCACGTCCTCTGAGACCCATACTGTCACGTGTTCCTCTTTTATGTCAAATTTGCCTTTACCAAGTTCTTCTGACAATGCGTCTACTCTCTGAAATAGTGGCAGTCTTGGTATTTCATGGTCACCAATTTCTTCTATAATTCTATTTATTTTAAATTTGAATTTCACTTCCAGCATTATCAGTTTTCTTTTTTGGTGCACTTTCTGATTATCTCTTTGATTACCTAGTTTTGTAAATTGTTATGTGGACTTGTCGTTGGCAGTCAGGGAGAGAAGAGGACTGCCCACTTTGTTGCCGTCTGTGTATGGGCTCAGCAACAGGAACCAATCACAGAGAGACGTGGAAAGAAATATGTGATTGGTCACTGGCCCACCTAGTACTTATTTATTCAATGATTTATGGAGTAAAAAGCTAGCAGTGAAGTTTTACTTTATGTAAGTGCTCATGTGCCATTTGAATTGAAATCTGAACGTGTTATTAGGATATGGCATTATTTAATTAAACCATGGTAATGAAATATTGTGCAAATCAGAACCAAGTAAAGTGTGATTTCCTTTCCATTCTCCTGTTATAGCATTACATTCTAAATTAAATAGAAATAAATTTCAGACAGGTTATTTTGATGGGTAAAAGTTAAAGCTTGAGAACTGAGGAACTTTATATACATAAGGATTTCATCCAAATTGCTCTACTAAAAGACCTCCAAACTCTAACATGGCTTCTAGCAGCATATGACCTATATCATTAGGATGAACTCAACCATATCCATCCCTTTAAAATACTTCCCTGAGCAAGCTCAGTGCCAACAGGGGAACTGATTATTTGTTCTTCTCCAAACCTGGTGATAAGCAGATGACCTCCTGAACACTTAATATTATATGTGTCAACTGACTCAGCCAGAGTGATATACTTGGTCAAACATTATTCTGAATGTAACTGGGGAGGTGTTTTAGGATGAAATTAACATCTGAATTGACAGGTTAAATTGTTCTACCTAATGTGGCTGGCTATCATTTAATCAGTTGTAGGTTTAAATGGAATAAGAAGTCTGTATCAGTCAGCTTTCTATTATTGTAACAAAATACCTGAGGCAGTTAATTTAGGAAAGACTTGGGGCCAGAGATTTAGCTCAGTGGTTTCAGTGCCTGCCTGGCAAGTGCAAGGGCCCTGAGTTCGATCCCTATTTCCAAAGAAAAAAAGAGGAAAGACTTATTTTGGGTCACTCTTCTGGAAGTTTCATCCCATAGTCTCTTGACTCTGTGGCTTTGGGCATAGGTGAGTCAATACCTCAAGGAAAGAGGGTGGGCCAGAGGAAGACCACTTAGCACACAGCCTGGGATCAAAAATGGAGAAAGAGAAGGGCTAGGTCCCTCTGTCCTTTTCATGGACATTGACAGAAGACCTTTTCCTGAGCCTCAGCTCTCAAAGGTTCCATCCTTCCCCATAGCACTAACTGGAGATAGCCCTTAATGCATGGATCTTTGCAGGATATTCATAATTCATACCATAGCAAAGTCTAATCCTATCACAAGTATGAAGAATGTCTTTCTCCCTACTACTTGGGCTGGAACATTTTATTTTCTGGTCTATACTAGTTCTTTTGATTGCTGCAGAACTGTGACTAATACAGCCCCTGAACTGCCTTTTATAGCCATTACTTTAGCAAGCTTGCAGTTATGTCTTTTTTTGTTTTAGTATATTTAAAAAATTTTTTGTCTGTATTGGTACATTGTATATACACTTCATGATCAGTCAATATTGGGAATTTGTACCAGTATAAGAACAATTTAATTCTCATTTTTTTCCCATTCTCCTACCCATCCCACAACCCCCACCCCCTAAATACATAAGCCTTGTTTCCTTTTTTTATTACCATCACATTTTTTATTTATCCTTCATTATTCACCCCTCCACCACATTTTCCTTTGAATATTTTATACTTCACACCTTTTGAGATGTAAAATTATCACCTCAAGCTGTTCCCTCATGGGCCCAAGAGGGCACCTCCCTAAAATGCCAGCATCTACAGACAAGACTCCTACTCTTTCCTTATTCCAGTGGAGAAGGACCTAGTTTCCAGCGGTGCCTTGTTTCACACTGCCCACTGCCTTCTGTCATGAAGACAGAAGTTTGTTTCCCGCCTGAAAACAGAGGTGAGCTACGCGCATGGCCTAACTCTGTTTCATGCTGCTCCGTGCTTTCCCTTGGTACACTTCAGCCTTTAAAAAGCCTCTAGATTCTTTAGCTCACCTCAGACTAGATTGTCTTCCCTATTGCCTTAGTAGTGTTGACTGGAACCTGCCTTTACCACTTTACATTTGGCTCAGAAAAGAGAATAGAAGAAATGTAAAAGAATATTTTTGTGACTTGGCTAGGGATGGGGAGGAGAATATTTCTTTAGCAATAACTCAACACTTATGAACTGTAGGGAAAATAAGAGATTGTCTTTCTTCATAAAAAGAATGAAATTGTATACTCCATAACAGAGCATAAATAAATATGGACAACATATGGATAACACATTAGGGGAAATATTTAAATCTCTATAACTAGTATTTCAAATATATACACAAAGCTTGTAAATTCACAAGAGATGTAGAGGAAATGCTACAGAAAAATGAGTAGAGAACATGAATAAGGACTACATTGGGAGATAAGTACAGAAATAGAAACTTAACTTCACCTGGAGCCAAGAAAATGTGAGATAACGTGATCTCTTGACAGACAGTTGGACAGAACTGGGAAATGTCCGGGTGATGACAAGGCCGGTAAAGATGTGGGGAGAACGATATAACCATAGTCATGTTAGTTCAGTTGGTTACTGTATTGCTTTTCTTTCACTGCTGGGACAGAATTCCTAACACCTGAAGTCGGGGAGGGGGGCTGGTATTTGGCTTACAGTTCGCAGAGGTTTCAGTTTATAATCAGCTAACTCCAGGACAAGGAAGGCAAACGAGAATGACAGAGCAGAAACTGCATGGCATGCTCGCGGCAGCAAAGGTAACAAGACTTCAGCAGCATCTTTTGGCCCCTTTTATCTTATTCACACTTT